>BQNB010195644.1:0-11352 GCA_026074375.1 Tanacetum coccineum | reverse complement strand
TGTTTTATTATTATTATTACTATTACTATTATTATTATTATTATTTTCGCGTACGAAACACACCAATGATACGTCACCATTTCCTTCGGGACAATGTCCAAAATGAAACATCTCCATCGAAAAGGTTGCATCTGAAGATAACATCGCCGGCATTCTTTCTTTACCCCTCAAGCGTGAATCGCTAAATTATCTTCTTCAAGGTTTAGGAATGATGGAACACATTCCATAAATCGTTCTCTTCTTTTCTTCTAGTTTTGATTCTAGTCCGTGTTCCATTCTGTGTCGTGACAACTTAACTACTTCATCCGAAGTACTTTAAGTATTTTTAATTAGCGAAATGCAAATTAAAATGTCACTCTTTTCGAAAAATTCGTCAATTTCCCAAACATCCCTCCTATTGGCAATCCGGCGGCCCCCAAGATCTATTCTGGCGGGCCCCAGATATATCTGGACCGCCGGCAGCAGCTTGTAATACCATTCATTTTTTTATTCCATAACCTAACACTTCCTCTCTTTTGCTACGAGTTGACGTCTACTCCACACCCAAACCTATACCCAATATCTCTTTATAAATCAATGGGTCATCCTCATATCCCAACACTCATAAGCAAACACTCATAAGCATCGTTGCTTATGTTTTCAAGAGTCAAGTGAATTTCATAATGAAATGCGTCTCATTATCATACACATTCCTTACAATCGATAGACTTACAATCCATCACTTCACAATAAATCCCCTCACATACAAACCTTGGTCCTCCCATCTCGCACACGTCCTGTCTTAAATTCATAGATGATTCTTCTCACTCCTAAACGTTTCTTCTCTCTTCTAGTAGTCTTTCTACTTCTAAAAGTTTCTTCTCATTTCTAAACGTTCCTTTTCACTTCTAATGAGTCTCCTCATCTCTAACGTTTCTTCTCACATCTATAGGTTTCTTCTCTCTTATAATAGTCTTGTTACTATTAGAATTCCTCCTATATCCCTTGACAACTTAATTATTTCATCCGAAATATTTAAGTAATTCGAGAAATGCAAATGTCACTCCTTCGCTAAACTTTCCACTTTTTAGAAAGTAAAGAACATAAAGAAGATATTCAATCTTCAAGTGTTATTGAGTCACTACATTGTTGTGTCTCTCATTATTATTCCACCATGAAAGAACTACCACTCTTTTTACATCCCATTTTTTTCCTCAACATTGTTAACTAACAAAACACCAAACAAACCTTTAAATTCCCAATCATCCATCTTTGTCTCGATAGGATCATATGCACATCAATTGTTAGTGTAAATGATATATCAATATTTTCTATCAACCTCTCGTCAACACGTTTCTTATTTAGTATCGCTCATCCTTTCCAACTTCTCGACTCTATGGAACCATTTTCATTCACATCCAAGAGCACATCGTCTCCATCCTCGTCTTATTTTTCTTTTTATTCCTTTAAAGTATATATATTTTTTCTTGACATATTGTGCCAAGATATTAAGTGTCACTCGTCTACTTTTAAAAGGCCATTCTCATAATATTTGTGTGTCAATCAATAAACAAATCCCATTCTTGTTTATTAAAAGTCGGTATAATCTTCTCCGTAAACATACGTCTTGAGTCTTTTAATTATATCATTTAGATTGTTGTTTTTAAAATAATGTTTGCATGTGTCCAACTTCTAACTTTCTTTTAAAGCGTCATACTCTAGAATAATAAAACCTAGAAGTGCATGTCTAGTTCCCCGCTAATGTTTTGCTATATGTATATGTGCACTTGTCTACTAACTTTGTTTTGTAGCACAATAATATCTTGATTCCTTGGTGCCCCAATCAAGGGGGAGCACACACCAAGGGGGAGCACTTGCAAGCATTCTACTCTTTTAAATTGCATCGAACTTCTCAAGCATCGATCGTAATTTATTTATGGATCTGTTAAAGTCAATATACAAGGAATGTAATTATCATGAGGACGCAATGAGCAAGGGGGCTAGGAGATATGTGGGTAAACAACATGGAGTTGGTTAAACCGTGATGATAGAAGACTTCACTGGGATGATGCAAGCTCACCTTTATAGGAATATAAGATCGGGGATTGTAAAATACGATGAAGGGCTCATTCATACTCCAAATACTTCACCTCATCCACTAGATTCAAAATACCATCACCTTATTTCTCAATGCTTTCTTACGTTCTCATTCCTCCAACCAATATACATGGATCACCTACCTTTTCCCTCAATCGCTTCAACTAAAACACACGAAGTACCCTACCCACTTGTCTTGGCCTACTTCTCACCCTCATGACCTTTTTTCCAAACTAACACAAGAAACACACAATCACCTCACCTTTAATTTTCAGATCCTCTCCACAAACCTATATAACTCAGAGCCCCTTTCTTCTCTCATTCCACCTATCGATATACCACGGAGCACATACCATCTTCTCAAATCTTCTTCTTTATAATCCAATAATTACCTTTTTGCTTACACAAAAGGGGGAAGAAGGAAGTGTAAAATCTAGTAACTTGAAACTTACTATATGTGTTATAGTTTACATTGGTTGTCATCATCAAAAAGGGGAGATTGTTAGTGCAAATATTCCGATATTTAATCTACACGATCTCTTTTTAAAGAATGTTTTGGTGATGACAAACCATGTGACTTTGTAATACGTAACTAAAGAGCGCTAGTTACTCGTAATCCACAAATCATCAATGCAAACATGCATTTACATGCCAACGACATCTCAGGTCTAACATGCATACATCCCGTTCTCGACGTCTCAATCCTGCATTAACACCAGACATTTTTGTTGCACCCCTACCGACGTAAATCCCACATAATGTATGTACAAACAACAAACATTAAACTTGTAGGATGATCAAAGAAATAAGTTTTTTGTCTTAAAACATCATATTTTTATAAATGTAACAAAACAATTTCTCAAAAAAAAAATTAGACAAATTTATTTTTGAATTAGTAACGAAATTTCTTTTTATGTATGATTATTTTTAAAAATTCAAATTCTTACGCTCTACTCTAGAGCCCTTTTCTTCCTCCCACTATTTTCTCCCCCCCCCATTTTTCCCCCTTCCCCCTGTTTTCCTTCCCCCCCTCCTCCCCCCCCTCCCCCCTTTCTTTTCCCTCCCCCCCCCCAAAACAAGGTCCACTTTCACACAGACAAGTTTGTCAACAACAAAAAGACAAAAACAGAGCGTCCTGTCTAGGCGGTCCCCTTAAAGAGGCCGGCGGCCCCCCTTAATATCCGGTGGCCCCTAAATATCTGGGAACCGAGCCATTTCCCCCTGACAGGCTATTTTGGTCAGCGTCCTATATATAGTGGGTTACCCTCCAACTATTTTCCACAGCCTTTTTCATGAATTAATCTTTCAGTTATTCTCACTCTAGAATCTCACTAAATCTCTCTAAATCTTTGATCATATCAATCTTGGTTAATCTTAATTAAAGTGATCACATCATCTATCCTTTGTCCTCCTTCCTCCAGTGCAAGAGAAGAACTTAAGGTCATCTCAAAGATCCGAAGTTTATGTATCGACTAGTTAGTGCTATTTGAACAATTGTTACATATAGAGCCGATCAATGTCTTCCAATCTTTAGTAAGTGTAGATCCAAATAGTATATATTTATATGGGTTATTGTGGGACTGGTTAGTATTTTAGGCCTTAAAAATACATTGATTAAGTGGTAGATTGTTCTAGCTAAGATAAGGACTCGACATTTAGCTTAGTGCGGAAAATAATGTACGCGACACGGTTTTATGCTTTAGGCCCATAAAACACAAGGTATGATTATGTTGGCCAATAAAACATAACGGTTTTAGGGTTGTACCCAGAAGAAGAACAGAATGACATGCTAGCCTTAGTGTCGGAAAATAATGTAAGCATTGGTATAAGGTTTTCTTCGCCGAAAGGGAGCTTGTTGATTAGTGAAGTAACTCTCGAGTTGGATACTCGGGGAGTGGAGTAGGACGAAGAGGAGCTTCGTGACCGAACCACTATAAATCACCGTGTTCGGTTTGCATTTCCTTTTGCCTTTCTCTTTACTTATGTCTTTATATTTATCGCTTTACTTTTACACTTGCATTGTGTGTATCGTTGTATATGTTGTGTTAGACATGGTTGTGTAGCTCTTTGTATTAAACATTGTGAGTGTGGATATATTGGTAGAATATGTGCTAGTTACTGTAAATCTATTATCGACACTTCTCATATTACGTCAAACTTGATTGGTGATTTAATACAAAAGATCTAGTCCGAAAACCTCTTCTGGTGGCGGTCCCATAACTCAGGCGCCCCCTGATATACTTGGCGACCCCCATATATATATGGGACCGCCATATATATATGGGACCGCCGGTAGAAGAGTGATGTAATCTTTGATCTTAAAGTTTTTAAAAGGAAACGTATTCACCCCCCTTCTCTACGGTTTCCACACCCTAGTTCTTAGTTTAATTAAACCCTTGCTAAACCAATACCCAAGCTTTTAATACACCTTAAATCACCTTAGATATCCCTACTAATAATACTAGTACACTTGTAATACTTGAAAAATCAAAAACTATGAAGTGTATAAGGGTGTGTTTGTATGTCGTGACTTAAAGAGAGAAAACAAGGGAAAATAAGTTTGATTTCTTTGCAAATGAAGTGTGTGCATTGCTTACCTTTATGACTCATATTTATAGGATTAGAACTAGCAAATACCATTCTTAGAATACCATCAAATAGAGAGTAGTAAGGATGGAAGGGTGTGGCCGGTTTCATGAGTGTTCTAGGGTTAGGACATGGCCTAAACATTAAACAATGGTTATGTTGTAAGAAAAGTAAGGTAAAGGTGTAAGAGAAGTAAGGTTATGTGTAAGAGAAAGTGACAATACAAGCATGTTTGGTCTCTTTCTTCTTTTTCCTTGTTCTTAGCCGAATTCACACATGCTTGTATGACAAATATGGAAGTCTTGGAAGCTTACACAAGTTATACATACTTTTGGTTTTAACCTTTGGTTAATGGTTATTATAGTTTATGTGTTAGTGAATGTTTATGTATTTATTCTTGTGTGGTAAGTATATAAATGGCTAGAGTGGGTTTTTGGGAAGGGAATGTATAAAATTTTGAGTATTGGGTATTATGGTGGGTATTTGTTAAAGTATAGATGGGTTTATGGGTTCCCATGCATACATGGATGTGTTTTATTGTGAAACGTAGACGTTTTACGTAACGAATAAAAATAAAAGTAAAAAGTTAATTATTATTTTCGTAAAAATAATATAACACTTGCTTGAAGTAAATTTTTATTTGTTTTGTGTCCATTTACGTTGAATGTTGATTTTTAGTTTACGCGATTTAACTAAACGGTTGAAATTAAAAGTAAACGCGTAAAAGTTTCAAAATGAATAGTTGAATATTTATTGACGTGAAATAATGCGAAAATGTGAATTGTTACACAATTAAAAAAACCAGTGTCCAATTCAAAAAAGGTCTACTGTCCGATTCAAACAAAGGGTATTTGATGAGAAAGATCAATATTACCTGAAATGAAGATTCTTTAACTCTATTAGGCTTTGGTTAAGCAGCAACACCATCGCTATTTGTGACATACTGTGTCCTTCAAAAGCTGAAGAAAAAACAATGATCATAACATGGTCAATCACACATGTTTAAAACCTATGGTCCATAAATAATGCCAAGGTTGCAAAATCTGTGATTGTTTATCCGGGCGGTCGACCACCTTGTAGCTTGTAATCGGTCAAGGCGGGATTAATCAGCGATTAATCAGATTGGCATTTAGCAAAATTTAGGTATTTTCGGCAAGTTTTGTTTATTTTTGGCTAGTTTTTGATAATATTGGCAAGACTTTTTCTAAAAAAACTTGGAATAGATTTAAACATTTACTATTAAAGTGGAATTAAAACAAGCACCAGTGGCTTCCCGGCAATGATTTGAAAGTTTCTTGGCAAGTTTGACCACCGTTGACCACTCTTGATCGCCGTTGACCATGGTTGAACTATTTGTTTGACCTTGTTACATTAATTGGCAAGGTTGCTGGCCTTGTAACGTGTAATCGGCGATTAATCGGCCTTGTAGACCCTGTTTTGCAACATTATAATGCAAATAAAAATCATTAACTAATCCGCCCATAAAGTATACATTTACTTCAGTTGTTTTAGTAGCAAACGGAAATGGAAGTAGATCGATGGAAAATGTATGAAAGCTCTATTTATTCTTTATTAAACTTTACACTTAAACAGATGTTGTAGACTTTACTGAAAGTTCTTTTTTTAATTCTATGCAGATACATTATATCGGTCAAATAATATGTTTTTCGTAACAAAATATTTACTTACTGGAGTGACTGGCTAAGATTGAAAGAGAACCACAAAGGTCGACAGTTTATACGTCTTAAAATATGCACTTGAGGGCTGCATTTTAAGCAAGAGGTTGTTCATTGTCACTCCTAAGGCGGCCCACTTCTGCTCTAAGAGAGGCATTCTAAACAACAAAAACAGCTTGAAATTCCAGCTGTTAAGACCTAACCTATTGATCTAACTACTTTTTCCCGCCACTAACATCCGTTTCAGTGCTTAACTCGGGCCATTCTACAACTTATATAACAGCCGTAACCATTAACCAAATTAACATCATGTGTCATGCACTCTGGCATCTTAAGCGAGCTCGAACGTGGCTATGAACTTGGTATAAAACACATATAATATACCCAAATTCCAAAAACATCAGACTATTAATTTGAAGATCACAATCAAATAAAAGAAACAAATTGAAAAAGAAACCAAACTTCTGTTTAACTGTTTATCTTCTATTTTAAGGTAAAATAAGCAGGAAAATGCTTGTTACAAAGTGCTTACTTGAGTTGTAATTAAAATGCACCATAGCGAATGAAAATTTAAGAAAACCGCTAACCTGAAAGAAAAAGAAAGGTATATGAAGAGTATGTTCAATCTCATAACTCAATTCCTTCAACCCTCTTATCATAAACCCCAACTGCCTTGCTTTCGCACCCAAGAACTGACCAAACAAATTAAATGCAACCGCAACAGGAACATCTCGCTTCTTCGCCTTGTCAACTGCGTGAATCAAAGCCCAGTTATCTCTCACCCTTTGATCTCTAAACATCCAATACACAACTGGTCCACCCACTTTCTATGTCCCTTATTTAAGGACCCTTATTCTGGTTGGTTGTACGGATGTCGTTGTTTTGGTTAATAATGTGGTGGTTGTGGCGATGACGGTGGTGGTGGCGGCTGCTATGGCGGGTGTGGTGGCTTCCATTGGGAATGTGAAAGAGTTTGGCCAACAAACTGAAAATTTCAAAATACATGGAAGGTAAATATATGAAACTGTAAGTGATAATGATAAGGTGGTTTCAAAAGCATAATCATTCGGAGCAAGGTCTTATACATACCAATAGGTACCCTAATAGACCATAGGTGTGAACTTCGTAGCTCGAAAACGTTTCAGGATGAACTCACCTCGTGGCTTCCACCACTTGTAAGCATACGACTGCAAAAACACTTAAACGTTGTCGTAATAAAAGCTAATTAAAGCTTGTTTTATAATACTTGGTTTTTGATCAAACTACTTTCAAAACGCTCATCAAAATATTCCCTGGTTAAATACCTGGCCAAAGGCCAAAACCGGAACCACAGGTGAATCGGTCTCCATAGCTTGGCATATGAATCCTTTTCTAGCTTTTACAAATGCAACCTATACAAATATATAAATCTCATATGTATACTTGTAGCAACCGTCGCACATTTATATATATAGTTAAATATATTGTGTTCATTTTTGTGGTGTACATTATGAGAATATAAGATATGAAAACACACCTTCTTCTGTTTGACAAAAGCCTTTGATTTGGAAGTCACACTGTCCTATCTTCCTATAGATTACCTTGTAAAAAAGATCTTCAATCCAACAAAGAACCACCCCATCCGAGAACTTAAACCTGTAAGATTGAATATATATACGTATGTTTCAGTTTTCAACTAATAAGAAATTAAGAATTTAACGTGAAAGAGGTACTTTACTTTTTTTTGCAACTCTCTTCAGCCACTTGTAGTATTGGCATGCCTTCCCCGCCCATCTTCTCAAGTCTTTTCACTTCTTTATAAGCTTTGCCGGTGTCAAGCGACAAAGCTCTGGCCACATCAGCTCCCAATGTGACTGTACTGCACAACCTATGATAAAAGTTACCATAACCATCATGATTATCCGCCATAGTTTAATCTTTAGTGGTGCACTGGCCGGGTTGGAGTAGTAGTAATCAGCAAGTGGGCCACCTTCATAAGCGTTGTCAGATTCTGCCACAAAGGACCTAACATATGAGAAGCAGTTAACAGTCTAAAGTTTAGTCTTAATTGATTGAAGTTGCAATTGTCTTTAAAAAATAATCCACATAAAGGACACAATGCTGATGCAGAAATCGACGTCCCAAAAATTGTAGAGCACGACTTTTATAATCTAGTAATCATACCTGTAACGATCAGACCTTTCACGCTTATAACGTTCATGCGGCCACCAACATCTTTCTTCTTTCCTTCCTTTCAATGATTTTCATTCTTGGTTTTATGACCCCCTTCGATGACCTATTTATAACACAAACCAGTAAAAGAAAAAAATGTGAATATCGTCAGCTAACGCAAACAACAAAGGCTACATACCTTAGATGGGTTGCTAACTTTATCTTCAGAATGATCATCATCATTAAAGTATAATGGGCTAGTTTGAATGATCTGTTTGTCCAATGTAACATCTTTTGAGCATTTTTCATTCACCACTGCTGCAATAATATCGACAGTAAGTTTATATAAGCTTAGGCGATATCCTAAGATGAAGATGGAAGAATTCCTATAGTTTTGGGAAGCAAACAGCATGTCACAATGTGCGCACCTACCAGATGCGTATTTTGTTCTTATATAAAGTGCCTTCATGAGTAGGTAGAAGTAATTGCAAACATGCGTATGAGACCAGTAATAGTACAAACTTTGAAATATGTTTCTGCGTTTATGTTTCAAAGTTGTTCCAACCATGTTATAGAAAACTCATTTTCAGAAAGGCATTACATACAAATAATTGGGATTTACCTTACACAACTTGTATATGGGCACGCCGCATGTTAAATATTTGTTTAGGGCATTTCTGTCTCTCTTTCCATCATCCTGCAACACAACACATATATGAGCAAGTAAACAAAGAAAACGGAGTCCAAATATTATTTTAGAAAAGGGAACACAAAAATTACTTGTAATGTGAAGTTGATGTTCTCTTTGATATCAAGGAAGACCCTCACTGTTTGTCTATGCCTATCTGCAAACAACGCAAATACATTCCAGTTAGAGTACATTCAAGCAAAGATCGTATGTTCAAAATAGAATCTAAACATATTTTTTTAATTTAGGGGTGTTTCGCATTGTAATTTGGAATTGATTATCCACTTTTAACCTCTTTTGTGAGCGGAGCATAACGTGCCGATGTCTCGGTTTGCCTAGTCATAAATCCATCCTTGTCCCCCAAAATGATATAACTTTATAAGCTCATACCTAATGTAAAAAAGAAAAGCTTAAACCTATATTACCGAAAAAAAAGGAAAGCACAAATAGCAGATGCTCTATGGTCTTTACATAGCTATAACTCTAGTATTTATTTTCCATTCTATAATGAGAAGTGTCATCGCTAAATCCTAGCTTTGTACGCACATGAAAGCGCACGCATCACAACTGTTGAAAAATGACGACACATTGAGCGTAATTTTTTTGGCAGCCAAAGAAGATTGCAAGCTTATAAGCCATAAATTCAAAACATAGTAATTGCCTAAGCTAAAATGAAAACATATTCATTCACCACTACCCTCGGTATGTTGTTTAAGGGGTGTTTGTTTCGGCCTATATAACCGGCTTGTGGCTTAGTTGGCTTTGGGATTGTGATTCATAAGCTCACTTTTTTGTGGCTTATTTTGAAACTTTTCGGCTAGAATAAGTTTATTATATCATAATGAACTTATATAAGCTGAAAAGTTCTGAAATAAGCCACAAAATGAGCATATTAAACATAAGCCCAAAACCAAATAAGCCATAGGCTGGCTATATAAAGGTCTAAAATAAGCCACAAAAAGTATAAAATACTTTGACCCGAATCCTCCCCTTAAAATCCATATACATAATCTGACTAAAAAAACAAAAAAAGAGTAATTCTTATATACCTGATCATACATATCATATCTCATCTTCATCTTCATCTTCATCTTCATCTTCATCTTCATCTTCATCTCCATCCCCTAAAACTCGAAAACAACAAAATAAAACCAATTTTAATACTTATCATCAATTTAGGTATGATTATTTAAAGCAAAAGAGCCAATAGGAAAATTGATTACCGATCCTTAACCTCCTCAGGATAATGAAGGACTATATGAATTCAAGGGAAACTTCAGCTTTGAATCTCGGATTGAAAGGGAAGCATTTGGTTTGTGTATGTGTTTTGAGGCGTTAGAGATGAAGATGTGTTTTGCTACGTGTCTTTTGGAGGGTCAAAATCGGGTTGGTGAGGACAGCTGTATAGTAGACAGGGAAGGAGGACATGCGGAAGGTGCAAGAGTTAAGAATGAAGTTTTGAGAGAGAGTTAATGGGTGCATTAAAACATGCCTTGGAGAAGTAATTTTGATGGTTAATATATATGTATAATACTTTTTAATACATTATTTCTATAGACGAAATTAAATTACCCTTCATAACCTATTTCATATTTTTCCATCAAATGGAAAAGGAATTAGTGGTGCAACACCTAACTACAAACCCCTACAATCTAAGAATAACAACACAACATAAAAACTTGGATCATTATTCAACTGAACATATGAAAATAGCGGTCTTCTTTAATAATTATCACTTCTAATAAACTAAATAATCCAATTATGTCTGAGACGTTGAAAAAATTTCTGGTCTAAACTTTATGACCCTACAACAACTTTTGACCACTCTTGAAATCAACTTTTCAAGAATGATTACACCTCTAAAATTGATTGTAATACATCTTAACTTTTTTATTTATTTTTTATTTTTATATTTTAGTTTTTATTAAAAAATTGCGAAACTAAAAAAACAAGACATAAAATATAAAGATTGACAAACTAAAATAGTCACACACAAAAAATTCAGAGCAGAAAACCATAGAAAATTATTTTGTTCTCTCAGTAAAGTAAATAAAACTGCCAAAAAAAGTAAGAAACATAAAATACAAAGTATGACAAGTCAAATGTAGTAAAAACAAAAAATCAGAACAAAAAACTAGGGGTGACAATTTCAGACCCGACACGAAAATTAACAGG
>BQNB010195643.1:0-11352 GCA_026074375.1 Tanacetum coccineum | reverse complement strand
GTCCCATAGTATGTGATCAGTGATAGCGATATACTGTTGCATCTTCATGGACCATAGGTCATATTCACCTTTCTTGATTATAGGGATTCTGAGTGCAGTAACGGACGAGGTGGGAGGGATAGGTTCTGTTTCAGACATCTTGTGTGAGATTAGAATCGTTTGAATAAAAAGTTCTTCAAGGTCAGAGTCTCTTCACAAGCTCTGATACCACTTGTAGGATCGTTATTCCTTAATGAAACACTGATATACTGTCAACTATGCGGAATCTAGTTGGCAGTACTTAGAAGAACACACAACAGTTTCTCAAACGATTTCTTTTATAAACCTTTTGAATCTGCCTAAATTGCAGATCCCTAATACAATACTAATAATTCTCAACTTAGTGTTTTTCTATGTTTTGTTCTATATATGCTAATACTTCCTAGAGAGCCTTGTTATAAACATAAGGATAAACCACTAGTAGATGTACAGATCCTTGTATATCATGAAACACTAATTGATACTTACACTAATAACTGTCACTAAGATAAATGCAAAAACAACCGTTTAAACAACTATAGTTCCTATCCCATCGGCAGTACTTCGATCTCTGACTGCAGTACTCTTGAACTTTCTATTAGCAGTACTTTGATCTTCACTTAGCAGTACTTTGACTTTTGACTGTATTTCCAATCAGTGTAAATTTAGCAAATATCTACCGGGCATAATAGAAAAAATCTTCGCCGTACCATCAACCATCTCTCATCACAGGGTTTGTGCGGAATGTTGAAATTTCCCGTTGACAGGCGCACAGTATACGTACATAATGCAGTAAGGGTTCTTCCTATGGAATGTGCTTACTCTCCGGATCTCTAGCATCCCTAGCTCCCGCAGCAAACCAAGTATTGGAAGAGAAAGTAAATTTAGCAATCCACCTGGAGTACCCTGAACAGACGGTTGCCATAGGATCCACATTATCAGAAAAATGACGCAAAGAACTATGTTCCTTGCTCAAACATATAACTTGATCATCTTCGGCCTGGAAGCCAGCTGATCATGAACGGCGTCCCTACGAAACTATCGCGGAACAATGATGACCGCTTGAATATCTCGGGAAGGGACTATTCACCCAGTCCAGGCAAAATAAGAGAGGACAGGCAACCGAAAATTGAAATAAGAAATCCAAGAAGAGGTGAAAAGTTAGTGAGACCGTCTGGACATAATAGAGGAGGTCTTAACCACAATGGCTCTCTAACCTGGTAATGTCAAAAAGTAATGAACGGAACTTTGTGCGAATGTGCGTAGTACACTCTCTAGGATCTAAACAACGCAATACCCCAAAACTAGATTGTTCATCCATTAACCGAAATAGAACTGGAAGGTAGGAGCCTCTTGGGTATCTCTTTCAAATGCTTCTTGATGCATACAAGGGGTACCACCAAATTAAGACATGGCAATAAGTAGGGATGAAGAAAAAATTGTGTACATTAACAAGCAATGAAATTTGCAATTCAAGATATGCCGTTCATTTAAAAAATGCCGAGGATCACATATCAGACGCATAGTGGATAAGGCCATTCAAAAGTAACTGATATGACGTAACTTAGAGGTATACGTCGATGACCTGGTTATAAAGAGCCGCACGGAAGAAGAAGTCATCCGAGACATAACAGAAACATTCAAAACCCTTCGACAGATCAAACATGAAATTGAACCCCAATGAGAAATGCACCTTCGATGCAGGAATGGAATGTTTCTTAAGTTACAAATTAAAGCACCAACGGTTGAGAAGCAAGTTCGCGGAAAAAGCAAACGCGGTCCTTAGCCTACCATCTCCCAAAAAAAGGAGAGATGCATCAAGGACTGCAAAAGCTAAATGGAAAATTAGCAATTAAAACAGGTCTCTTGTCAAAATCATATATCAGCGGAAATAATCATTACCTTTTTCAAACCTTAAAAAGTGCACAAAAAAGAGTGATTTCAAATAGACACCGGAAAGCGAAGAGCCTTCAAGCAGATGGAATAAAACTTATTTGCGGAAACTCCTCACCCATCAACCAGCCCAGAATGGAAAACGAGGAGTCTAATCATATACTTGTGCTGCAGCAAAAGAAGCTATCAGTGCGTTCTTGATGACGGACTAGAGGTAGGAAAATACCAGTATATTATGTAAGCCGCACTCTACTATCGTAGGCCCAGAAGATCAATATACCCCTATGGAAAAGTTGGTGTAGGCTTGCCACAGCGCAATCAAACGGTTTTAAAGATACCTCCAAGCACACAGAACGGTCGTTGTAATTAAATACAAATTAACGAATGACAGCTAGTTTGTCATTCCAGAAATATCCGAAGAGCTGAAGATGAAGTTCGAGTTAGAAAGGATTGACATCCAATATAGACCAATGACGGCTAATCAAAGCCAAATATTGGCAGATTTAATAGTGAACGACCGAATACGAGTCTCCGGACGACTTTCTGGCAGAACCAATAAGTACTAACCTGGACACCAGTGACGTTGTTTCACAAAGGACATGGCTCGTCTTGGCCGAAGACGGCTCGGTTGCAGCTCTAATACTAACAAATCCGGAAGGGGCAGAATTTATATATGCCATGAGGTTTAGATTCGATGCCACTAACAATGAGGCCGAATACGAAGCACTAATAGCCGGTCTCCCGATCGCAGGAAAAATGGGTATAAAGAACTTGCAAGCAAAGGTTGACTCAAAACTTGTGGCCAATCAAGTTAACGGCTTGTACATCGCCAAAGAGTCAGGCATGTCATACTTAAAACTAAAGTCAAAAACACTGGCAAAAAGCTTCAGGAATCTTTCCATTCAACAAATACCACGAATTGAGAAAACAAAAAATAGCGGATGCCCTTCGACAAGATCCGCGTCCACAAGCTTCGCGCATCTTAACAAACAGTGTCTCGTGGAAGAATTGAAAGGAAAAAAATACACTAGATGAACAGGAAAAATTATTTCTTGACATAGTAAAAGAAGAAGACAAAACAAGGATGACAACCCATATGCGAGGTAACCTGACAAGAGAAAAATCCTTCCGAGGATAAAAAGAAGGCCAAAGGCCGTAACGGCGGAAAGCGGCCAGGTAACCAAGATCAATGGAACCCTATACAAGAAGTCCTTTTTATAGACCACTGGGTTCGTGCGATCGGACCACTCCAAGCAAAATATGTCCTAAAGGGAAATACTATGAGGGACTCGGCAAGCATGCATTCGGACCTAGAACTGTATTCCAAAGCTAATCCCAAATAGGATATACTGGCCAACAATGAATATAGGAATGCAAGGAACTTGATAAGAGACTATGCAATACTGTCAAGTACAACCGCCCGTCCCAAGAAATCCCGCGAGCACAATCTTGACCCTCCATCACGTCCTCCATGGCCGTTTCTATAACAATGGGGGATAGACATAGCAGGGCCTTTCCCCGGAAGGACCAGGTAAAATCAAATTCTTAATTGTTGCTATCGATTATTACACTACATGGATTGAGGCACAGGCAGTCGCCACCATCACCGGTAATCAAGTGTGAAGAAGTTTTGATATGGGACAACATTGTCTGTAGATTTGGCGCCTGGCCGGGGAGATCACATTCAGACATCTGGAAACATTCGTGATAATCATTCAAAGACTTAGTGTGAAAAATTGTAGCACTATATACCGCCAATGCTAGCTTCGCATTTGTGAAACATCCGCAAAGCAAACTGTCTAGTTGAATCAGACAGCAAATATGAAGTCTAAGAGAAGGAATATAAGGCAAGGCTTGACTGCGAATAAAGCAAGGAGTTTGGATAAGAGAACTTTCGCAAGTTCCCTATGGGCCACCGTACAATGATCCAAGTCAAGAGTAATGGGGAAACCCATTCTCGTTGACATACCGGCACGTATCAGACAGCCGTCATCCCTTCGGAAATTAGCATGGCCAACTACTATCGCACCGCGAGAGTAGATCAGAGCTAAAAACAACGAAGCTCTGGGAATCAACTTGGACCTCATAGAAGAAAGAAGGGAGCAAGCAGCAATACAAGAAGCAATGAGCAAGAAAAAGATGGAAAAATATTACAACTCAAGAGTCCGCGGAACAAGTTTTCTCAGCCGGTGATATAGGTCTACCCGCAGCAATGAAGCAAGCATGCTAGGGACGAAGGCCAAACTTAGACCCAAGTTGTAGGGACATCATACTAATTAAAGAGTCGCTTGGAAAGGAGACTTACATAAACTCAAAGACCGCAAAGGAACATGAAATGCCGTAGACATTGAACATTGTACATCTTTAAAAAGTGGTTCATATACATGAAATGTAAGAACACGCCCGGTCACATACGATGCTCCGAATGGGCAATATCTTTGTTTTGACATCTTGTGTAATAACTGATTAATTTTAATGAAATAGTGGGGATTAGTCTAACCCCCACAAGTCTTTTAATTTTTAAGTTATATTTTACTTTCAAATTATATTAATTGTTAAGACGCGCATGCTAGATAGCCGACGCTCCACAATCTCAAATAATCCGTAAATTAAAGGATTGAGCACCTTCAAAATCAGCTCGGTGCATAAGAGGTATTGCAAGCCCAGCACGGGAGAATAACCCACAAATAATTCATAAGATACTATCCTACTAAAAGTATCACACAGTATATAAAAATAGATAGCAACAACAAATTATAACAGATCAGTATCCAAAAATCGTTGTATAATTGGTTACATAAAAAAGGTACCGCAACAAAAAGGCCACATACGACTGCGGTATACACCATAACAGGACAAACTATAAATAGCCAGAATATTTTAATTACAAGAGAAACCGCAAGGTCACATACGACCGCGGGAGGAAAAACAAATACGCTCATAAAACAGCATCCCTAGCTTCTTAACCAGATTGTGAAAATGTCAAGCCATCACCTGGACATGATCATCAATCTTTCCTTCACTTCCAAACCTAGGAATAACCATCCTCCGGATCACCCAACATTCTCGCTGAATCCGGATATCGTAATCTTTAAACACAGATCAAACAGAAGGACTCCAACATGAGGAACATGATACAGTAACAAACAAATGATAACTTTTTTTTTTTTTTATTTTATTTTTTTTTATTTTTTTTTTTAACGTTAGTAGCAGGGAAACCTCACAGGTCGGTTCAATCAAAGCCTCATCGGATAAAGGATCAACAACAGACGCAAACAAAACACCTTCAAAAAGGGGAGACGTTCAATAAGTAATATCTTTCCATTTTCTCCACTCGACCACTGGCATATAATTCCAAAGCAACAGAACCAGAGCATGGCTTCCAATTCATGACCTCTCTCTGCATAGATGGACGGGAACGCATACTGATCTTGGCATCGGGTTTGAAGATCGGATCATACCTAAGGTCTCAGCCACCCACGTGGCGTCATCTAAACGGGAGAAGCTCCATAATATCCCAAGTTCACTACTGGCATCCTCCTTTAGTGGAAAGCTCTTGTAGAAGCGAAAGTTAAGGATCACGATACGGGAGTCTCATGGATACTCATTCTATTAAAAATCTCATCCTCCGTAGTGGGGAAATAGAGCTTCAGATCAGTCCAAACATCTACCACTTCCCATCTGCTCAATCCCACGGCTAGGCCCCTCCTGCATACCCTTTCTCTTATAGCACTAACCAAAAGCATAGACCAATAAGCCTCCATGTAACTCATTTGAATAAGAGCACTCTACCACAAGAAGCTTCATCCCCATGAATCTCAGTACCCATCTTTCGCCCATATCGCAGATAACGTCGAGGACGGTGCTATGGAAACTCTCTTGAAAACGACATCACAACACTGGGTGAAATCAGCATCAAACTCGGCAATCTATCCTGAGGGTCCATAAGATTATCTGAAATTCCTCTAACCTGCATCAAGAGCTCCTCATATACATCGCCAGCTCTCACGGAGGTCCGTGGAAGAATCATCCCTCCACTCATTGCACCTTAAGAAATACATGTATAGTATGTGTGTAAGAGAGGGAATACTCGAAATTATGAAAAAATAGTTAAAGATGGACAAAACTATACCTGATCAACAAGAACTTTGTTTTGAGACTTCAAGGAGAAGACAAGATGCTCCTAATTCTAGAAAGCTTATGATCTTTTTTCAACAATAGCATACTCAAGGCCACCGTCCACATATATCTTTTGACAGCTTTAAAAGAATCACATTCCTTGCTCAAGACTGAGGTGCGGTCCTTGGCAGAACAACTCTCCCCTCGATAGAGAGGTCTCTCGGTGGCCTCAGACAGATACTCCTAACCTGAGCAAGGATTTGGGCTCACTAAAAAAATAATAATTCACGCGCACTTCCACCCTTGCCCTAAGACTAGTTGAGACTTCAAATCTTCATCTCCTTATACATTTCGCCTCCAACAAAGTGTTTTTCTCTCCGCAAGAGTTCTCCATATCTTCTTCTCCCAAGATGTTTCTTACGCCGAACCAAGCATCCTTTACCAGTCGGAGCTTCAAAGTCAAGTCTGCGTGCGGAATGATACATCTCTCTACTCATAAATAGTTGCTATAGCTCTATCCCGCGGACAGTCTTGAGAAAAAGCAGGAGGAGTGAAGTTCGATCCAATCATGTTTTGGCACACAAATGCCCATCATTTCATCACAAAACTTTAGTCACCGGTCCAACATTTTCACAGGAACATAGAAATTCCTCGTAGCTAGCACCCACAGCCTCTACCACACGGATACTCTCGGCATCAAAACCACTGCCCGATCTCCCTGTAAAAAGACTAAGAGTACGATCCGTCTTCTCAGATGAGCTTGAAGAACCAAAAATGGACGGATGTGGTGCGCTCTTATCTTTGCTAACTTCAGCGGGAATAAGCCCACCTGTGGTAGCAACATTAGCAACAGTGATTAGCCTCACAGTCATACCGTAAGCAGCATGACTCTGAACAAGAGAATCAATCATTCAGTGATCAAGCATATTTAGCGCCTGAGTGATGATTAAGAATCAGAGAAGACAACGATACATTCGGAAGGGACTTCTCTGGTTCATAAGGAGGGGACCATGTCACGGAGTCAGTACTACTCCGCCATCTCCTCTAAAAGGATGAAGCTTGTCACGGAAGAAGTAATAAAGGGTAAGGTAGGAAGAGCTAGAAACACCCTCGTTTCTAACCGTTAAGCGAGAATCTTGAAGCAACCTGTTAAGAACACTGGAGGAGACTTACCTCCAGTAACGGAACCTAACACCAGTAGTCCCATAATCAGCCTCTAATCTTTCATGGTGGATGAGCAGTGATAGCAAACTCCTTCTACTATCATAGAACTATCTCTCCTTTTCTTAGAACGCTTGGGGACATATAACTTCAGCTTCAACATGTTCCGGATAACCAGGCAACGGACGGCTCACACATTACCCTGTCCAACAGCATAATCAAATCCCTGATCTCCACCAACAACCAACACTAATGTCGGTATCCAGCAAATTCCCTCTCCACAAACTGGCCGATAATCTCTCCGAGAGAGAAAAACGAAACCACGGAGGTCGGAAGTAGGGTCAACGGTGCGATGTTTGGCCACGTGTGACATAGTCCTCATTTTCAGCCCGGGGTCTCTCAACAATTCCTTACTCGTTAGCGAGAGAGGATTCAGCAGTGCGGAAAACGCATTCAAATCCATACCTACAAAAAACAACAGGGAAAAAGGATAAAGAAGCGAGAAAAATAGGAAAAATGCAAACAATAATCAAAGTGCGTACGGAAAATAAAACCCACCCTCTCCGTCCCCATACTCAAAGCGGGGATAAGTATCTTTATTCAAAAGGTAATTACGGCTTAAGCAACCCAGGCAAAGTAAATTCCATCCTGGAACCTAAAGACGAGAGGCGTGAGCATAAGTAGGTATTAATATGCTCCACATCATATTTAGAGGGAGCAGGAGCTCGATCCTTGGTAATATTGGAACCCAAAAACCAATTAAACCGAGCATCGGAAGGAACCACAAACTCATCAACCCAGAAAAAATGATCATTCCAGTTCTTCACGGAATCCAAATTCTTGGAATAACAAGCACGGACGTTATGGAGGCTTATAAAACCCAGAAACCACTCCATTTTGTAATTATGTGTCTAAACATAGCCGAACAAACTGACATCAGGTTCAATGTTGGAAACGCGGCATAGGCTTTTCAGAATGGAAACCTTGGCCAGACCCAAACACGGATAATTGGGAAAATGGAATGCGGAAATGGGTGAGAACAGACACAAAGAAGGTGGAAAAAGGGATACGGTAGTTGGCGTAATCAAAGAAATGGTGTACATTCCAACTTACAGTCGGCTCTCTCATCATGGACCACCCCGGGGACAAAATAATTTAGCACAATAATGCATCAAGGTATTCCTTATAGCGTCTCGAACACATTTGATAGATGTAATACTGCCCATAATAAAAAAAGAAACAAATAGAATTAACCTGAACTTCAAGAAGAAGGCTATATCTAATTAAATAATAGAATCTCAAGGGGGGCTGTGCAACTAGAAAACCTTGAATTTATCAATCAATGGTGAAAGAGTAAAAGAGATAGAAAAAAGAAACAAGTAGGCCACGAATCGGCTATTTATAACCCATGGTATATTTTAAGTGAAGTAAAGTATGGATGATCGACACGTGCCAAAAAACACTTTCCCAATCAACGGTGCAAAAATATAGTAAAAAGATGATGATAACAGCTGGGTATGAGGCCCAGACGGTCAAATCATGCAAAAGATGAAAGGACATAAAGAGTCCACGTAACCAACGACAAACTGCCAAAATGGTAACATAAGGCCGCTATAGGATAAGCAGAATAAAAAGAAAAATTTGATAGCGGAACGCTAAGTCTCATAAAGCTCACTACGCACGCTATAATTGTACGCGGTAAGCCAACTAGACTGGGGGGACTTGATGACGTATAGTATGAGCACCAAGCTTACTGGGCTTAGTTCATAATATACATATATGGGCCCAGGGCCAATACAACAAATAGCTGGACTGCTAAGCCTGACAAGGGCCATGCTCCGGATATTTTAAAGACGCACGTGAGTATCTTCTCAGCCGCACCCGTGCGCATCCGCGGACATACACTGACCGCGGAAGAACACTCGCGGCCGCAAACACGATTATACGTGGACCCTTGCCCGACAAGGGACCCACTCCGACCACCAATAGTTACAAGCGAAATACTAGGAAACCCTAGTATTAGGCTTGCCTATAAATAGGGGTCATTTCACACCCCAAAAAGGTACATTCTGTCTAATCATTAACTCACACACGTACTCTGACATTCTCTGACAAACATGTGTACTTACTCTCACGCCGGAGCTTAATCGCGGGGTCCGCCCTGCGGTAAGGCTAACGGTTTACTTTTAATTGTGCAGAAAATCATCTCACTTCTCTTGCTCTAGTACCAGATCGGGTGCTCAAGTCACTTGGAGGTCCGGCCTGACTAAGGACTTCGATACCTTGCTAAACCCGATACAAATTTTGTACTAACAATACCCATCCCTTAACTCCCCAAATATATTCATTAAACACATATTCATAAGCATAGCGGAGCCAGAAAACTAGGACATTAGGGGGCGAATTTTTTTTTTCGCTAATGGTGAGTGTAAAAAAATCAACAAAATATCTTGAAACAAGGGACGAAACTTGAACGTTTTTTATGAATGAGCGAATTTAAAAACTATTTATTTTAGGGGGGCCGATATACACTATAATGAAATTTTTGTATAAAAAATGACTAAAATCATATGTAAAAAGGTTATAGAATATACATAAGGTCGAAATTTTTGAAGGGGCATAACCCCTCTCAGTCCCTTCTATTTTTCGTCCCTGCTTAAAACTTAGGAGAAAAAAAAGAACTGAAATAATAGAAGTTGTAAGAGAAAGATGGCAAACATTAAATAAAGAATAAAATAATCTTGCTAGTGTCAAGATTTGAGCATCAAATCTTTTGCTTTAAACGTCTACGTTTATCTGGGCTAACACTATATTAATATAAATTAATTTAACTTATAGGTGTCATTTTCCAAAAATAAAAAATAAAAGACAAGAAAACTAATATTCTTTTTAAAATAATGGGATTTTGTGATTTATTTATATTAAAAGTAATTTATAAGAGCTTTCGGTGTAGTAACGCCGGCAACGGCGTTGGCCGGCGTTACTACACCTCACCCCGGCGTTGCCCAACGGCGTTGAGCTCGGCGTTGGCCGGCCAACGCGCGTTGGGGTGAATTTAAAAAAAAATCATTTCCATCCCCCAAACGGTTATATAAATGTTTTTAATTTCCCCTCTTATTTTTTAAAAGTTACAAAACACCCCTAACGGCTAGTTTTATTAAAAAAAATTACAAAATTTACAAAACACCCCTAACGGCTATTTTTATTTTTATTTTTTTCATTTTTGCCCATATTTCATTTTACCCCCCCCACACAACTCATTATAGATACTTCAATACCTCTATATTATTTTCTCACAAAAAAACACACATTTACAACAAAAAACACATTACAAACTATTTCACAATGAATCAAAATCAAATTGGTCGAACCGTTTTTGATATCGATGAGGAAACCGACGCATTCTATTTACAAAAAGCTGCCAAGTATCACGAATGGCTAATACAACAAGAAGCTCAACCACGATTGACCCGTACCCCGATCTTCTGTGACCGTGAAGATGCCGAAAGACGTCTACGTGCTGATTATTTTGATGATCACTGTAAGTATCCGTTATACTATTTTCGTAGAAGATTTCGTATGAGCCGTAAACTTTTTCCAAAAATTGTCAATGGCATTTCAAGTTATACGGCTGATCCTCTCCCACAACATTTTCATTTCTTCACATCTCGACTTGATTGTACGGGTCGAATGAGTATTAGTGCTCTTATGAAGTGCACAACTGCCATACGCCAAATGGCATACGGCAGCACACCCGACGCTAGGGCTGTAAACGAACCGGATGAACACGAACGGAGCCTTGTTCATGTTCGTTCATTTAATTTTAACCGGTCAAATAAACGAACACAAACGCTTAAACGGATGAATTTTCTTTTTCATGTTCGTTTATTAAGAAAATGAGTTGTTCATGTTCGTTCATTAAGAAACTAATCGAGCGATAAACGAACATAAACGATCGAACACAAATGGATGTAGACAAAAAACATAAACTTGATTAAATTATGCATAATATTGTTGGGAAATACAAGTCGTCAAAAGGTCAAAGTTCTGCCACGAAAAAGTCAAAGTATTGCTTAATGAAAAAAGTCAAAGTATTGCCAGTCAAAGATCGAAGTACTGCCGTGGATATAGGAACTATAAAGTTTAAACGGTTGTTTTAGC
>BQNB010195642.1:0-11352 GCA_026074375.1 Tanacetum coccineum | reverse complement strand
TTCTATATCTCTTTTCTATTATAAGTCTATTTGTACAATGAGGGCATTGTACAACTCAAGTGGGGGGAAGGGAGATAGAAATGAGGTATTTTGTGAGATTATGTGCTATTTTGGACCAAATTTTCATTTTTAGCACATAATCGTTGATGATGAAGGCCGAGTTAATGCATTACACTATATTTCATACGCATTAACTCGTGTATTATGGAGACCCCTTGACTCTTGACCCATGCTTTTACCTTATGGGATCTGAATGCGACCAGTGACGCGGAGATTGTGGACTTAGGAAACTATTTGTTTTATGTTTTTATTTAACAACAATTTACTCCCCTTTCCTAATCACTAACCTTTGGTTTTGCTCGAATGAGAGAGTGAGCAATCATACATGTCTCATCCGTCGTTACGGATGTGCATGTGTGGTTTTGTCATCCTTGTTGGTGTAACGCTTTTGGTAAAGATTGTATTTAAAGAATCATTCACCCCGTGAGCCTTTGTGTCATGTCAACCCATTTGCCTTTTTAAACAATTGCATCTAGACTCTAGTGGTGGAGATTAGTATCCTGGCCAAGCTAATGGTAGAATACTCGCCATGACTGAGCAGTTGAGTGATCACCAAAAATGAAACACATAGATTAGTAAGAGTATGAGTGTGATCCGTTTTTCCTTTCGTGAGGTGCTCGGTTTGGAATTTTCTGGCATACGTAATTTTCAACTTCATATCTTCCTGGATAACTAGGAAAATATCTTTTCGAAGATTATTTAAAAAAGGTTCTACTTGAGGACAAGTAGAAGTCAAGTGGGGGGATATTTGATAACATCAAATATTTAATACTTTTTCGGTGGAAAATTACCCCCTAAAATACCTGCAAATGTTTCACTAACACTTGAAAACGAGATATTTTCTTTTGTTTTGTAGTTTTCAGGTGAAATGCAGGAAAGTGACAAGAAACAAGGGAAAAAGTACTTAAAGTGTAAATTCTGAAGAATGTTATAGCATAACACCAAAAATGGTTACTGATAAGTGTAAAATACACATATCCATTTATGCTTAAAATAACCCAAATAAACCCAAAACAGACCAAAAATGGCAAAAATATGCTTGTATTTGTGTTTTGTGTGTGCAGGTACGGATAAGTCAAAAATCACAAGAAAACAGTCAAAAACGGGCAAGCACGGACACAAGAATCAGAAGAGTACAAAAAGAAGCCAAAGATTCAAAGCCAAAGCCAGAAAAACCAAGCCCTAGTCAAAGAAAAGTCAAACAATGGTCAACAAAAGTCAACAAGACCCACAATATTCCATTTTAACCCTCAAAGTTTCACAAAAGTCCAAAAATAACCCCTCACCCAAATGGGCCTTATACGGATCCTTAAGCCCAAAACCCTAGCCCATTTCCCTTTAATATAAACTCCAGGGACCAAACTTGCAATTTCCCAAACCCTAAATGATTCATGGAATCATTCTTAAAAGTATTCTTGTACTCGTCTGGTGGTTTTGTCGCAAAACAAGAAAAGGGAAAAGTCACTGTTCGCATTGTGTGTAGGGCAAACCATTCGGGGTTTGCCATGGTGTTCGACTAGGGGATCGAGAGCACTAATTCGGCACAATTTGTAATCATACTTCAACTTATTTTGGTCAATTTAATGCAATGATTATTTTGACTTAGCGGATCATGCGGTTTAATTCGTTGTTGTTATGTTATTGATTATGCTTTATTATGTGTTCTTGGCTTTTAATTATTTAATTATCTCATTGATTATTAAGTTACGATCTCGTTGTTTTATTGCTTTCTTTATTAATTTATGTAGTATGCTTAAAACCCTTGGACTCCCTGCTAGGTTTTGAAATAAGGTTAAGTGTGCACTAATGGTTTTAAGCGAGTGATAGTCTTAAGATTTATGCGCGCAATTAATTGCAAAGTTATGAATGCTTATAGTTGTTCGACCTTGACCTATGAGGCGAGCCCTTAGCATTAATTCCTGGTTAGGATTACGAGTTAATAAGGAGACCTCCTGTTAGAATAAGCATATTTTATAAGTTAAATTAAATCTTAATAATTGTATACTGAGAATAGGTTAATTCTCCTTGCGAGTTCATTCCACTCAGTAGACATAGGTTAGTTTTAACTACTAAATTGGACCAAATGAGTTTTAGATCCTCATTTAAGATTGCGACAATACATTTCACTAGAGATCATAGTAATTAATTGCGTTCTTCCTTTCCAGTTTTTCTCCGCTATTCCAATTCCCTTTTCGACAAGCTAGGCTTACCACAAAAACAGCTAGACAATAATCTCAAATACTCAAACATGTTTTCTTTCTTGATTTCTTAGGTATAATAATAAAATCAATTAGACGATTACAGACACAACCCATTCTTTGAGTCGACATCCATACTTACCAATCACTACACTATACACGATAGAGTACACTGCTCTTTAGTGCGTAGGAATAGTCGAGGTAGTTAGGGTTTTATAAATGTAAAACCTGACGTAGTTTTATTTAAAAGAAATTACACATCATATTTATATGCTCGTCCAACTACGGGGTAACCTAAATGAGGAGTTATGCCGTAACTCCCATATCACACGTATGTCTTCTAAGGCTTAGCATAGTTACGGCGTAACCAAAGCATGAGTTACCCCATAGTAACTCCCTGTATGATTTTGTTACGACGCAACCCCAATGAGCCAATTACGCCGTAACTAAGAACTTTTGACTAGAATAAATTCCTTGAGGTCAGGTAAAAACAAAAAACAAAAGTGGGTTACGTTGTAAGTCTAGACGAACCAACTACGCCTAAACTATCTTCTGAGCATCACTTACCATTTTCTTCACGCAGACACCATGCCATTTTGCGCGTCTTTCTATTCCAATGCTCATAGTTTCCTAAAAATGAAACATGAAACAATTAATTACATATCTTCATAGAAATAAAGTAATTATCAGCATTTTTACAAGGGAAATTGATATTGAAAAGTATAAACTATTTGATGATATCAACACCCATTGGTCTAATGTTTTCAAGGATGGGACTATTTTTAATATTTTCATAGTTTCTTTTTAGTATAAAAAGTGTTACCATTTTGGCCCATGTTATGTTGTTTGTTTTTTAGTAACAAAGTAATGATAGAATTGAACTACAACATGTATGTCTAAGTTATCATTTTGTCAAAACCATGATATAAGCCCACAGCTTCGCGCGAGTTGATTAACATCTGATGTCGGCTAACATGTGAGTTAGAGTTTTGCATTTTGCCTTCATTAGGAATCATGACCACTACATTTCCTTAGATTTTGCAGTTGTGCTTTTGATGCACAGGTTTGTGTACATCAAACTGCTGAAGGAGATAGATTGATATCAAGCACAAAAAAGATACACATGTTGTTAAAATCAAACACAGCTAACTGCATCACCAAGACAATGTATAATGGCCATTAGCAAAAGAAAAAAAACATGAATTAACCTATTTATATGAAAATAGGTTAAAATGTGTATCCATATACAACTGTAAAGGATTTGGTGTGATTTCTGGAAAGATGGTTATAAGCATGTTGAACTCCAATGTATTTGTAAGCAGTAAAAACAAAAGACTTTGCATACAGTATGCAAAATATATCTATAAGTTGTAGCAACAAAACACCTGGCACACATTGGAATTGCAATCCATCCATAAGAAGTAAAATCATAGGACTTTATATACAATCTGTAGAATTTATCTATTAACATCAAAAAGAAACAACTATGCACACATTTTGGTCCTATTTATGGAAAGTAGCTTGTTCTAGGAATTTGTTGTCCATATAATTATCTTTTGTGTATGTCTGTTTGTGGCTTGGGGTCATATATGTGAAGATGGGAAATTGGTTAATATGTAAATGTGGTCTGTCTATTTTATGGGGGTATCCCAAAGGATCCTAAGTCTAAACTTGATTGGTGAACATACATAAAGGTGAAAAGCAATAAAAAGGTACTGATATGTGAAAGAGCCTTCAGTGTTCTGCGAATCGCTAAACGGAGGATGTCATAATACTTACAACCGTAGGTATGTTATTTGAAGAAATGTAATTGGCCCAGAGATTTAGCAAGGTGCTGTAGAGGTGGTGTTTGTTTTTGAAGAAAGGTCACATTCCCTTTAGGAATCTATACATTTTAGTAGGGATTGCGTGTTGCCAGAGAAGATGGATGATTTTCTGAAATAGGATCAAACAAAGATATTGAAAAGAATGTTGCCTCCGCAATCTTAGGGAAAGAGACGAGAAATTTATGACTCATGAAAGGAGCTTTCATCCAAAAGCCAAGAGCGGTATGGCATTTTTAAGACTATTTGGTGTGTCATGTGTTTTACATGTCAGTGCTATGTGGTAATAAGTCTTGTTGCCTAGGTGGGGTTTGGTTTGTCTTGTGTTCAGTTGTAAGTTCATAAGTCTCTTTGTGACCTATCTTATATACGGTGTCCCTTTGTGTTTTCTACCGCAGTCTGTATAATATGTGCTTAATAAATGATTATGTATGTTTAGAAAATCTTGTAACTAAAATCTGTGTTGGCCAACTAACAACACATAGTGATTTAACTAAAGCCTTAAAAATTCAACTCGCAAATGTCGAAATATACTGTCCCTTAGAATATCATCTATACATAGTAAAGTGTTTAATAACTGGGTATTAGGGTTGCCCAGTGGAAACGTTAATCAAAAGATTGTCTAATTAACTGTTGATTTTTTCTTGAGACTTACACATAAGGTTGTTTGTTTGCTTCTGCTTTCTTTAGTCTCCTTTCTACTTCTTTGAGTTGGTGGACGTAGTCGGGAAGAGGGACCTTTTTTCCGATTTGTCTTTTCCTTCTTCATTCGCATGCTGTTTTTCTGTTGTTTGATTTGTTGGTACTGCTAGAGTTTGGTGCGGTCATGAAGGCCAAGTTTTGACCACCACTGGATGTACCAACAATTTTCTTTATCTTTTGTTCTACAATTTTGAAATTGTTATACAAATCATCTATACTTATAGTCTCAATCTCAGGCTTATTCATCCAAATAACTACATGAGTATTCCACTCAGGTGGTAAGCTGCTTAAAAAATTTAAGTTTAAATCTTCTTGGGCAATGATCACACCCAAGATAGCAAGCCTACTGACTATCTTTTGAAGCCTATTGAAAATAGAGTCAAAAGACTCTGCACTTGTTGCACTGAAATTCTCATACTGTTGCTTCAAGAGAGTTTTCTGAGTTTTTTGAGTTTTCTTGGTAGCTGCATTACCTCCAAATCTTGTTTTAATGGCAGCAAACATAGATTTAGCATCTGGATACTGACTGAATGTTAACTGATGTTCATTTAGGAGTGCCATAAGTAACAAACCCTAGCTTTGACATCATTCTTTTTCTTTGTCTTATCTTCTGCAGTTGCAGGTATATACATCTTTGAAATTGTTATCCCATTTTCCTCAGTTGTTTAAGATATTAAGACCCATGAATCACCATTTTCTTTCACTTCCCAGAGTGCATAGTCTTGAATCTGAAAGTATTGCTTAATCCTTATAGCCCACATCTCATACTCCCCTAATTTGAGTATGGGAAGCTTTGCAGTAGGACCACTATTTGTAGATTCAAGCTCCATGTCTTCTAGATCAAAGTTTCTTCAAAGCAAGGCTCTGATACCACTTGTTGATCCCAAACCTAGATCGATTCCTTACCTTGTAAAGAGTATGTTACCTTGGATAAATCCAAAATAACAATAGTAGAAACTTTGTGTGTATATCAAAGAGTATGCGGAATCTACCATTTAATATCTAGAAGATATATCAATGGAACAGTGAATGTGAATAAATGAACACAAGATGTAACAAAATGCTTCAATATTATTAGATCAATAATACGAGTACTCTATCTTAGTACTAGGGTTACAACCTTGAAGCTTACAAGACTCTTAATCTCTGGATCTGTGTATGTGTATTTGTGAAGATATGTTATTGAGATATATTCAACTAATGCCCTAGAGCCTCCTTTTATAGACTAAGGAGTCCTAGTCGGCTTACAATATATTCCTAAGATATCTCAATCTTTTCTAAACATAAACGTAATCTTCTAAATAAATACATGTATATCTTGTACATAAATATCTCAACACTTATCTTCACATGTACTTTTGTTCTCCAAACAATCTTTACCTCTTTAATTCATCTTTATCCTCTTGACAGTAGAAAGTCTTCAAACAGTCGTAATCTTTCCACCAGCAGCACTAATAAACATAAGCAGTAGTAATATTAGTACTAGCAGTACTAATATACACTAACAGTAGTAACCTGTACTAGCAGTCTTAACTTTTACTACTAACAGCACTAACTACTTGGCTTATATTTTAGTCTTCAACACTGAGCAGTCTTAACTTCAACTAACACCAGTAACTTTATGCTATAAATACTAAACTATACTAACAGTAGTAACTAGCAATGCTAACATTATACTACCAGTACTAACCACTTAGCATAATTTCCATTATGTACCTGAGTAGCAGTAACTTCTAAGAATCCATGAAGTCTTTTAACACCCAACATGTTATTTACCACTAGGTTGTTAACAGAGTGATGTCTTCTCCCAACTATCCTACTTCTGGTATTAAGGATGCTTTTTCCTCTAACTTTCTAGACTTTATCCCGGCTTCTCTGGACTATGTCCCAGCTTCACCGGGAAAAACTTATTCTAGCTCTTCTAACTCATTTGGCGTAGTTCCAATAGCTTCACCAACTCTTTTGCTTTTTCATGATGACCCCTACATGAAAGTTTTGCTAGCATTTTATGCTAATGAATCACCTATCCCACCACCAACTATTGTGCCTTCATCTCCAATGTTTAATTCTCAAGAATTCTTTCTTCCCGAGGGATTATTGTCACCTAAGAAACATAATCGGTCGTCCTCATCTACTTCTGCCCTACCTCAAGACTTTGAGATGGTAGAAAGCTCTCGTAAGACAAGTGTGGAACGTCACGAGAAGCAAATTAAGGAAATCCTAAATCACCTAGATGAACTCTCTCTCAACTGTATTGAACACATAGAAGACAAAATTAAAGGACTCAGAAAAGTTCGGGTGATTATCCAATAAGATTTTGACACTCTGGAAGCTGAAATCCAACAAGCTCATGCTTAAATTACTAAACTTCAAAGAAATCAAATGGAAAGTAACCACAAGATTTCTCTAGCTCGCTTCAGGAACACTGAACTAGAACACGTTATCAACGACATCCAGATTCGTCACCAAGAAGACAAGGAAAGTCTTCTGAATGAAATCCATGAACTCAAAATCAACAAGGAAGGACCATCAAGCTACTAGACTAGATCATAGTTATAGTTTTTAACCTAGCCACGGGATGTGTGGTATAAATAACAACACTTGTCAAATTTTGACTATGTACTTTACAAAGGCAAGTTATTTATAATACAATGACAATCCCGCTATACCTTTGTTGTTTTTCATATACAATATTCCGATTTCTCATATCTTCATCTTTATCCTTATGAATCATATCGTGACCCCTAGAAAATGAACTAGTCTCCGAGAAATCTAATAAGTCAGATACTTGTTAGAATTCATATATCACTATTGTTAAAAATGCTTAAAGTTTAAAAATAAGCCTTGCATTTTAAGCATTTTAAGGAAAGACTTGTGATATCATTCTTATTTCGTGTTATCTTATGTTGATAGAATGCCTCCCAAAAGGACATCAACATCTAAAGCACTGACCATGACTCAAGCTGCCATCAGAAAACTAGTTGCTGATAGTGTCACCAGGGCTCTAGAAGCACAAGCTGCAACAATGGCAAGTACTAGTAATCCTAACAGGAACACCGGACCTACTGGAACTCCTGTAGCAAAAACGGGAAACTATAAAGAGTTCATTAGCTGTCAACCTTTCTACTTCAATGGTACGGAAGGAGTAGTTGGCCTCATTCGTTGGTTTGAAAGAACCGAATAAGTATTCTCTCGTAGCAAATGTGCCGAGGAAAACAAAGTAACATTTGCTACTGGTACCCTAACTGATGATTCTTTGTCCTGGTGGAATGCATACACCTAACCGATGGGAGTAGATCAAGCCAATCAAATCACCTGGACTGAGTTGAAAAGGCTCTTAACAAACAAGTATTGTCCCCCAACTGAAGTCAGAAAGATGGAAGATGAACTTTACAATCTGACTGTAAAGGGAAATAATCTTAAACCTTACGCTAGAAGATTTTAAGAATTAGCATCCTTGTGCCCAAACATGGTACCAAACACCAAGAAACTCCTGGAAGCTTTCATCGGAGGATTACCTCAAAGTATTGAAGGGAATGTTACCACCTCGAAGCCTCAAACTTTAGAGGAAGCCATTAATATAGCCCAGAGGCTAATGGGTCAGGTAACAAAGCACACTTCGATACAAGTGTCAAGCGATCATAAACGAAAGTTTGACGACAGAAGAACTTTCAATAACAACAACTACCGTAACACCAATACCAATAACCGCTACAATAATCACCAACCACAACAGAACAGAAGGCAAGAAGCTGTTAGATCTTATACTGCCACTTCAACCAAGAACAGTAGGTATGCCGAAAACCTCCTATTGTGTAAAAGATGTGTTCTACATCATACCGGACCTTGTACTGTTAAGTGTAATACTTGCAACAAGGTAGGCCATTTGACCAAGAACTGCCAAAACAAGAGGCCAGCCACTGGAAGTAATTAGCTACCAGTAACAGTTATTGGTCATGCCTGTGGAGAGAAAGGGCATTATACAAATCAATGCTGAAAGACCAACATCAATGCCCAGGGAAAAGCCTACATGCTAACGGATAGAAATGCTCATCAAGACCCGAACGTAGTTACGGGTATGTTCCTCCTAAACCAACATCTAGCTAGAGTATTATTTGATTCCGAAGCCGATAAGAGCTTCATATCCATATCTCTTGCCTCTATGCTAAATATCCCGCCTATTACAATAGATAACTTTTACGATATCAAAATGGCTGACGGAAACCTAGTAAGCACAAACACCGTTATCCAAGGTTGCACCCTAACCTTGCTAAATCAATCTTTTGAAATTGACCTCATGCTGATTAAACTCGGTAGTTTCGACGTTGTCATCGGTATGGACTGGTTGTCCAAGTATCATGCCAAAATTCTCTGTAACGAGAAAGTTGTTCACATTCCTATCAACGGTGAAACTTTAATCATCCGAGGTGATCGAAGTAAAACTCGACTAAGCCTCATATCCTGTATAAAAACCGAAAGGTATATATCCAGGGGATGTCAAGTTTTCCTATCCCAAGTAATGGAAAAGAAGTCAGACGATAAACGACTGGAAGACAGTATTCAGAGAATTTTCAGAAGTTTTTCCTAAAGATCTACCTGGCTTACCCCCAGTTCGTCAAGTAGAATTTTAAATCGACTTAATTCCAGGAGCGACACCAGTAGCTAGTGCACCTTACAGATTGGCTCCTTTAGAAATGCAGGAACTATCTAATCAACTTCAAGAATTAGCAGACCGAGGTTTTATTCGACCAAGTACTTCGCCTTGGGGAGCTCCTGTCTTATTTGTCAAATAGAAAGACGGATTTTTTAGAATGTGTATCGATTATCGAGAGTTGAATAAACGTACTGTAAAGAATCGTTACCCATTACCCAGGATCGATGACTTATTCGACCAACTTCAAGGTTTGAGTGTCTACTCGAAGATTGACTTAAGATCAGGTTATCATAAACTGAGAGTAAGGGATAAAGATATTCCTAAGACTGCTTTCAGAACAAGGTATGGACACTATGAGTTTCAAGTAATGCCATTTGGTTTAACTAACGCACCTGCTGTATTCATGGATCTCATGAAACGTGTGTGCAAACCATACTTGGATAAATTTGTGATAGTGTTCATCGATGATATTCTCATCTACTCTCGTAACAAAGAAGAGCATGCAAATCATTTAAGAATAATCCTAGAATTACTCAAGAAGGAGAATTTATATGCCAAGTTCTCCAAGTGTGATTTCTGGATCAGTATTGTGTAATTTCTTGGACACTTAATTGATAGCCAAGGACTTAATGTTGACCCTGCCAAGATTGAAGCAGTTAAGAATTGGGCATCTCCTGCTACACCTATAGAGATACGTCAATTCTTAGGACTCGTCGGCTACTACCGAAGATTTATCAAGGATTTCTCAAAAATTGCAATGTCTTTGACTGAATTAACCCAGAAAACAAGAAGTATATCTGGGGAGAAAGGCAAGAAAAAGCTTTTCAACTTTTGAAGCAAAAGCTTTGTAAAGCTCCAATCTTAGCATTACCAGAAGGAAACAACGATTTTGTTGTTTATTGTGATGCATCTCTTCAAGGATTGGGAGCTGTGTTAATGCAAAGGGAAAAGGTCATTGCATATGCATCTCGACAACTCAAGCCTAACGAAGAAAACTATACCACTCATGATCTCGAATTAGGAGCAGTTGTGTTCGCTCTTAAAATCTGGAGACATTATATATACGGCACAAAGTGTATGGTTTTCACCGATCACAAAAGTCTTCAACATATTCTTAATAAAAAAGAATTGAACATGAGGCAACGCTGTTGGTTAGAATTGCTTGCAGATTACGATTGTGAAATTCATTATCACCCTAGAAAGGCAAATGTTATAGCAGATGCCTTAATCCGAAAGGAACGAATCAAACCACTCTGAGTTAGGTCATTAGTCATGACCATTTACCCAAACTTACCATCACAAATCTTCGAAGCCCAAACCGAGGCAATCTAGGAAGAAAATATCAAGGATGAGAACCTACGAGGAATGGACAAAGCATTTGAAATACGTCCTGATGGAACTCGTTGTATTAAGAACCGAAGTTGGTTACCACTCTTTGGTAATCTGAGGGACTTAATCATGCACGAATATCATAAATCAAAGTATTCCATTTACCCAGGTTCTGACAAAATGTATCAGGATCTAAAGAAACTTTATTGGTGGCCTAACATGAAGGCAATCATCGCTGAGTACGTTGGCAAGTGTTTAACATGCTCTAGAGTTAAAGCTGATATCAGAAGCCATCCGGCTTACTGGTACAACCCGAGATTCCTAAGTGGAAATGGGAGAGAATAACAATGGATTTTGTCACAAAACTTCCTAAAACATTAAATGGACATGACACAATCTGGGTCATTGTCGATCGTCTTACTAAATCCGCACATTTCATCCCTACCCGAGAGACAAATAGTATGGAAACCCTTACAAGGTTATTGATAAGTGCTTAATTACACATATCTTTTACCTCTAAAAACGAGCTTAAATGACCAAAAACAGACAAAAACTGCCAAATATATGTTTGTTTTGCATTTGTATT
>BQNB010195641.1:0-11352 GCA_026074375.1 Tanacetum coccineum | reverse complement strand
CCGGTTCTAGTCTCTTAGGAGACATCAAGGCAAGATTTGTGTCCATGGATGGTACACTTAAAAGATCCTTACCCTCCTTTTGAATAACACATAGTTCATTTTTCACAAAAATATCTCCTCTTTCTCTCCCTCTTGGCGTCCGAACTAAGCCACACACACACTCTTATAATTTTTGAAATGTTGATAAAAAAACATGAAGATGGGTATTCATTTAAACAACGTTTGGGTTGTCCGGTTCGTGTCGAAATCTACATTTTTGAATATTTTCTTGTAAGTTTTCAAATTTAAATTTCGTTTGTCCTTTTGGGTTTATTTTGATGCATAGATGTTAGTTGTACAAGTTGATCGTTGTAAAAATCGATTTTTAGAAACGAAACGAATAATAGGGGTGTGTTTGGTTCGTCGGGTAAAAAAAGAAAGAATGGGGTTTTTGTAGTTTTGATGTTGTGGTCGTGATGGTTGAATAACATATGTTGCTAGATAGCTTATTTTTTATAGTGGCTTGTATAGCTTATTCAGGCTTATTTTTAAGCTATGTCTTGGCTTATTTTGGGCTTAAATGCGACGTCACCTTCCCAAAATCACTAGAAAAGTGATTTTGACTATTTTTTTGTTATGGCGTATGTTGTGGACTATTTTTGAGGCTTATGGTAGTAACCAAATGCGATACGTAGCTTATTAGCTTATTTTCAAGCTTAATATACGTATTTTGGAGCTTATGGACTCACGGCCCAATAAGTCTATTTAAGCCGTGGCTTAATGGGAGGGCTTATTGTGGTCCGGATTATTTTCTACTTATTAGTATAAGCTTATGTATGTAAATGGACCTTGGTTTTGGACTTGGATCGTATTTTGGACTTATAAATATCTTAATGGACCCTTATTGGGCCTTAAAGCCCAATAAGCGATATTTAGTCGTTATGAGAGTTTTGACGGACTTTTGAAAGTGAAAATGTATTTACGAAGTGATATTGAACGATATTTTAGGAAAAACGTTTTAGTAAACGTTAAAGATTGAGATTTTGGAATTTTGTCGAAAAGTGTCGAATTGGTGAAAAATGTTGAAAATAAGGTTTGAAACCTTGGAAAATGTTGTATGAACGTACGGGTCATGTCGAAATTTTGTAAAAAGTTTATACTTAGAAAATTTCACTTAAGAACATAATTTTTAATTTAAATAATATTTTATTATTTAATTATTTTTATAAATTCACTAAAAGACGAAAAATATAATTTTTCTCGAAACTTCTCTAATGTGTTTATTATGAGTAAACGTTTCAATTTCAACCATATTATGATTATTTTTGAGGTGACTAAGGTTACCGAATGGACTTATCGAGATATATTTATAATTATTAATTATAAATATTTACTTATATTACTTATTTATTTTCTTTAAATAGTATAAAGTATTGGAACCCGTTTGAGATATCGGATTTATATGATAATTGTGATAAAGATATAACACACCGTGTTTATTAGGGTCATTACAGCTAAACAAGCCGTCAATAATCCACAATATAACTTGTATTGTACGCGTTTGCTTTAAATCGTAAACATTAAGTTAAATCGCGTACGCTAAATATTAGCGTTCAATGTAAACGGGCATCAGACGATTAAATGTTTACATCAATCAAGTATTAAATAATTATTTTGAGAATAATTATGGTCTTTGTTCATTTTATTTTTATCGGATACGTAAAGTGTATACGTTTCGCGATAAATTGCATTTAGGCATTCCCGGAACCACCAAAACTTTTCTACGCTTCAACAAATACCCACTTTTATACCCAATACATAAAAGTTACATAATATTATCATATATATCATGCTATGGCCGAAATTCTAGTGATATACCAAGAAAAGTGCATCAAAAATCACCAACTTGGTCTTGTACTACACTACACCATTAATCCTAACCTTTACTTGTTTCTTTGACCAAAGACAAAGACCAATGACTTCCCTAAGACCCTCATGGTGTCCCTTGACCAAGTAAACATATCTTTGACTAGCCTTATATCATATATACACTTACCACTTGTTAGGAAAAACACACATGCAAAACACTTAACCAAAAATCAATATTGTTCTCCCTTTTTCCTCTTTGATAAGCCACGGCTCAAACACCCCTTTTACATAATCCATACAAAATTTTCTACAACCTATACAAGCCATCACACATCATTCCTAAGATATAGAGCGAGCAGGGGCGAGCGGAGAGTTCAAGCCTTGGTTAACCATTTACAAGTGTTGAAGCAATAAATCAAGATTAGGGTTTATTTGGAAAACTAGGGTTTCATATTATGCAAGCTTTGGTTTTGAGACTAAACAAGGGTTTATCACTTATTTTTCATCATCATTATTCATTACTAAGGTTACCTAAAACCTTTATCTCTTCATTTTCATGATTTTATATGTATATGATGTTCTATATAGTAAAATCACCATTTAGGACTTTTGAACATGTAAAATGGATTTTTACTTGTGATTATGCTTTTGTACACTTTTCATATGATATTAGGTTGAAAAAAAAAAAAATAAAAAAATAATATCATGATATTATGGGGTTAATAAGTGTTTGTAACATGTTAGTTAAGTGTATACATGTATATGTTACAAATTAGGGTTTTTAAGATATAACTTAAGAAAAGTTGTGAGTAAAAGTAACAATTATGACTTGTAACATGGCTAATTGGACTAGATGATGAACTAATGGATATACTATATGTAATACATATGACATATGTAATTATAAAAGGCTTGTGGTAATTAATAAAGTTGAAAATATAGAAAGTAAGTTTATAAACAAGCAAAGTTTATACAAATAAACACAAAAGACTTTTAGGGGCGTGTTTTAGGTTTCGTGCCCTATGACAGCCATATTATGAACTATAAAGATAGTACACTTCACGACGATTCCAAATATGTAAAGAACGCGAAAAATGGATTAATAACGAAAAAGGTACGATAAAAATACGATTTACGTTAATTAAACGGGTTTATAAAATAACTTTTATAAAAATAACAAAACGGGAGAAGTTTGATGTTTTTAACGAGAAAAACAGATTATACACATTTCTAGGATTCCAAAATGATAAGAATCTTAAAAACGAAGAAGTTATGAATTACGCAAGTTTATAGACTTAAAATGTATAAAAATACTTTTATAAAACTATTTTTATAAAAGTTACTATTCATGATAGAAACTTTTATTTTTGTAAACCTCATAAATCAATATAACTTTCAACTATGAGAACGTGCACGAAAGAATCATTAAAAAAGGAACTATAACGAAGAAAATACGACATTTACGGGTTTACGATAACAAAAACTATATAAATACATTTAGGGTCTGGTGTGAACAGTAAAAGTTACTGTTCATCAGTAGGTCCAAATTATGAAAATGTCAAAATATGATAACTCATCCTAATACGGAAGTGTGGGCATAAGAAACGTTAAAATCGGGCTTAAAACGCGAAAGTTATGCCAGTTTTACTAAAACGGTAATTATAAATGTTTTTACTTATTAAATAGGTTGTTCACATTGGTAACTCCAGGAAAGTATGATGATTGGAGGAGGGTCATGCATATGGCCTTGCTCGACAGATCTCGTGGGATGGTTTGCAGCAATGGAGCCACAAAAGGACTTATTCAGAAGGTTGTGCAGATTTCTGGTGCACTGACCGATGAGGCTGTGAGAAATGGATCAATTAAGAAGGTTGAGAAAAGAGGAAATGTGGGGGAACCTAGCAAGGATAAGAATGGTAGGGATGATAATAAGAGGACTAGGACTGGAAATGCTTTTGCTACTACCACAAACCTTGTAGGAAGAGAGAATACGGGTACTTGGCCTAGTTGTACCACTTTCATTACCATGCACCCCGGAGGGCTCTTGTTTGCACCTATGCTTTAACTGTAACTGCATTTGCAAGGATTGTAGAGGCGTGCCGAGGAATGTGAATCCTGTCAATGCTAGAAACCCAACTGTTAGGGCATGTTATGAGTGTGGTAGTACCGACCATGTCAGGTCAGCTTGTCCTAGATTGAATAGGGCATAAGGACCGGAAGAAAATCGTCCAAACCAAGTTGCTGCTAATAACGGGGGTCAGGGTCGTAGAAACCAAAGGAACCAGGCTAGGGGTAGGGCATTCATGTTGGGAGCAGAGGAAGCTCGCCAGGATCCGAACATTGTGACGGGTACGTTCACTTTGAACAATCATTTTGCCACTACCTTATTTGACTCTGTTGCGGACTATAGGTTTGTTTCCACTACTTTCATGCCTCTGTTAGGCTTAGAGCCTAGCGAATTAGGTTTCAAATATGAGATTGAGATAGCTAGCGGGCAGCTAGTAGAAATTGATAAAGTTATTAAGGGTTGCAAACTAGAAATCGAGGGTTTAATGTCTTTTGACAAATCAAACTAGATACCTTTTGGAATAAGAGTTTTTTCTTTGATGTGATTATAGGTATGATGGTTGTCTACATTATAGGCTGAAAGTAATCTTTCATGAGAAAAAGTAGTGAGAATACCACTACGGTGGCAAGGTGCTTAGAGTATTAGGAGAGAGACCGGAAGAGAAAGCGAGATTTTTGATGAGTGCTAAGGCTGGTGATAAGAAACAAGAAGAGATTGTTGTGGTTAGAGATTTTCCTAAGGTATTCCCGGATGATCTATCTGGATTACGCCTCCTATTCTGGAGACTTGGTTTCGAATTGAGTTAATCCCTGAAGCAACGCCGGTAGCAAAGTCTCCCTATCGTTTGGCACCTTTTGAATTGGAGGAGTTGTCGGGACAACTCAAGGAACTCCAAGACAAAGGTTTCATTGCGGGCCAAAGTTCCGTCGCCTTGGGGAGCGCCGCATATGTTCGTTAAGAAAAAGGATGGTTCTTTTAGAATGTGTATTGAATATAAAGAATTGAAAAAGTTGACTGTTAAGAATTGTTATCCACTTCCTAGGATTGATGATCTATTTGATCAACTACAAGGGTCGTAGTTTTTCTCAAAGATAGATTTTAGGTCTAGATACCATCAGCTGAGAGTGATTCCAAGTCGGTCGTTTAGAAAATCTCGTTATGGACATTTCAAGTTTCACAGTAATGACCTTGGTCTGACTAACGCCCAACGTATTCTTGGACTTGATGAATTAGAGTCCGTAGGGCTTATCTGATTTTTTTTTTTAAAAAAGTTTGTGATAGTGTTTATAGACGATATCTTAATCTACTCTAAGAGTCAAGAGGAGCATGTAGAATACTTAAGGTTAGTCTTAGAACTGCTCGAGAAGGAGAAAATGTATGCTAAGTTTTTTATAAGTGTGAATTCTGGCTAAGAGAAGTGTAGTTTCTTGGGCATGTGATAAATAGTAATGGGATTCATGTAGACCCTAGTAAGATTGAAGGTGTTAAGAATTGGAAAGCCCCTAGAACTACGGACTAAGGTTCGTTCGTTCTTAAAGATTGGCTGGGATATTACAGTAGGTTCATTGAGAACTTTTCTAAGATAGCTAAGTCTCTTACTATATTGACTCAGAAGTGTAATACTTTCGATTAGGGTGAGGAACAGGAATTGGCATTTCGAACCTTGAAGGATAAGTTGTGTAATGAGCCTGTTCTAGCTCTCCCTGATGGACCGGAAGACTTTGTGGTATGTTGTGATGCGTTTGGGATAGGACTAGGCTGTGTGTTAATGCAAAGAGGTAAGGTGATAGCCTATGCGTCTAGGCAGTTGAAAATTCATGAGAATAATTATACTACCCATGATTTGGAGTTGGGTGTGGTCATGTTTGCACTTAAAATCTGGAGATATTATCTGTATGGGGGAATAGAGTGGCATCTATACGGATCATAAGAGTCTTTAACATATCTTTAGTAAAAAAGAGTTGAATATGCGACAGCGTCGCTGGATAGAGTTGTTTAGTGATATGACTGGAAATTCGTACTATACCTGGTATACGGCGAATGGGTGGTTGATGTCCTAAGTAGGAAGGAAAGAGTAAAACCTAAGAGAGTTAGAGATATTAATATGACCATTCAGTCGAGTATCAAGGATAGGATACTGGCGGCTCAGAAGGAGGTTGTGGATGAGTCTGAAGGATTGCAGAAAGGTTTGGATGAGATGATAGAACAGAGAAGTGATGGAACTCTGTGACTACTGGCATGAATATGGGTTCTTTGAGGGTGAGGTTTGAGAAACTTGATAATTGAGAAGCCCATAATTTCAAAAGTACTCTGTTTACACCTAGGAGTTGATATGATGTATTTATGATTTGATGAGGATAGGTATTGGTGGCTGAATGAAAAAGGACATAGCTGAGTACTGGTTGTAAGTTTTGACTTGTCTGAAGGTTAAGGCTGAGCATCAAAGGCCATCTGGCTTGCTCCAGCAACCTGAGATTCCTGTACGGAAATCGAAAGGAATATCTATGGATTTTGTGGCTAAGTTGCCTAGGACTAGTAGTAGGCATGACACAATCTGGGTCATTGTGGACCGATTAACTAAGTCTGCTCATTTTCTACCTATGCGTAAGGATTATAAGATGGGATAGATTGGTAGTATGTATTTGAATGAGATAGTTGCTAGACATAGTGTACCGATCTCGATTATATAGGATCGTGATAGTCGTTTCACATCAAGGTTTTGGCAGAGAATGCAAGAGGCATTAGGAACTCGTTTAGACATAAGTACAGCTTATCACCCTCGGACCGATTATCAGAGTGAGCGTACTATTCAGACTTTAGAAGACATGCTTAGAGTGTGCGTCCTGGACTTCAGAGGAAGTCGGGATGTTCATCTTCCGTTGGTTGAGTTTTCGTATAACAATAGTTATATTCTTTATAGAGTGAGCTTGTGTCTCCGTTGGAGGATTGTATGTTGTAAGTGTCAGGTCGCCAATTATGTGGGCTGAGGTTGGAGAAGGTCAGTTGTTAGGACTTGAGTTAGTGCAAGAGACTACTGAGAAGATCTCGCAGATTAAGGATAGACTTAAGGCTGCGCGTGATCGCCAGAAAAGTTATGCTGATAAGAGGAGGAAGCCTCTAGAGTTTAGTGTAGGTGACTATGTCTTGCTCAAGTGTCGCCTAGGAAAGGATGTGGGTACGCTTTGGGAAGATAGGGAAATTAGCACCTAGATTTGTTAAACCATTTGAGATTATTGAGAAAGTAGGCCATGTAACCTACATGTTAGATTTGCCTGAGGAATTGAATGGTGTTCATGACACGTTCCACGTGTCGAACCTTAAGAAGTGTTTGGCTGATCCAACACTACAAGTGCCTTTGGATGAGATTCGATTTGATGCTAAGTTGAATTTTGTGGAAGAGCCTGTGGAAATTTTGGAAAGATATTTTAAGAAGTTGAAGCGTAGTTAGGTATTGCATCTCGTTAAGGTTCGGCGGAAATTGAAACGTGCCTTTGAATCACGTGGGAACGTATAAGAATAGATGAAATACTGAAGTACCCGCATTGTTTAGTGATTGTTAGTAGGTTGAATTTTGGGGACGCAATTATTTTAAGGGGGTAGAATGTAACCTTTGCCTTTTCGTGTTTTAAATATTTCATTTATAGTCCTTTGACTATTTGACTTTTGTCAGTTTATTCAGATTTTTTACCGTGTTGACGGTGATGATTTTTATGAGAATTATGGTGATTTATGGTTTATTGTGATTAATAATCCTTTTTGGAAGGTATTATTGTGTTATTTCTATTCCGGGTGGTTTAACCCGTGAATTTTGAGGAATTCTAAAAAAACGAGTCTGACACGTCCGTTAATGTCCAAATGAGTTTTGAAAGGCTTAAAGTGAAAATATGTCATGTGAATACTCTAGGTTAATGGAAAAGTATTTTTAAGGTGAATAATATGATAATAACTTTGGGGTAAATTTTACGGTTGGTTTTAAGAAGTATTTAATGTTATCCCGACACGAAAAAGAAGAACCCGACACCCTAGGATGGCCATACACGGTTCAAGACAAGGGAGGGACAAGGAGGCATGATTTTAGCTCCTTTGTCTAACCATTGTACACTTATATTCTATTCACTAGAAAGTTTTCATTCATTCCATTTCATTTCAAAAAAAAATACACACACACAAGTGTGTGTGCTTGTGCGTCCGACCTAAGCCACCAACAAAAACACATAAATTTTCCAACTTTGATCGAGAACGTGATATTCCGGGTTGATTAGAGTTATTTGGGTAATTCATTTAACATCAACGTTTGGGTTGTTCCGGTTCGTGTCGAATCTACATTTTTGAGATTTCTTTGTAAGTTTTCAATTTAACTTTTTCGTTTGTCCTTTTGGTGGTTCATTTTGATGCATAGGTTGTTTACTTGTACAAGTTGATCGTTGTGAAAATCGAATTTTTGGAAACGAAACGAATAAAAGGTTGCGTTTGGTTCGTCGGATATAAAAAGGAAAATAAGGGTTTTTGTTTCACTCTTCTTTTTGTAGTTTTTGATGTTGTGGTCGTGAATGGTTATTATCATATATTGCTAGATAGCTTATTTTTATAGTAGCTTGTATAGCTTATTCAGGCTGATTTTTAAGCTATTTCTTGGCTTATTTTGGGATTATATGCCATGTGATATTTTCAAAATCACTAGGAAAGTGATTTTGACTATTTTTTTGTTAGGGCGTATGTTTGTGGACTTTTTTGAGGCTTATGGTGGTAACCAAATGCGATACGTAGCTTATTAGCTTATTTTCAAGCTTAATATACGTATTTTGGAGCTTATGGACTCACGGCCCAATAAGTCTATTTAAGTCGTGGCTTAATGGGAGGGCTTATTGTGGTCGGATTATTTTCTACTTATTGGTATAAGCTTATGTATGTAAATGGACCTTGTTTTGGAACTTGATAGGTATTTCGGGTCTTATTAAATATCTTAATGGACCCTTGTTGGGCCTTAAAGCCCAGTAAGCGATATTTAATCGTTATAAGAGTTTTGATGGACTTTTGGAAGTGAAAATGTATTTACGAAGTGATATTGAACGATATTTTAGAAAAACGTTTTAGTAATCGTTAAAGATTGAGATTTTGGGATTTTGTCGAAAAGTGTCGAATTGGTAAAAATGTTGAAAATAAGGTTTGAAACCTTGGAAAACGTTGTATGAGTGTACGGGTCATGTCGAAATTTCGTAAAAAGTTTATACTTATAAATTTTACCTAAAACATGATTTTTGAATTTTAAATAATAAAATATTATTTAATTATTTTATTTATTTAATAAATTCACTAAAAGACGAAAAGTATAATTTTTCTCAAAACTTCACAAATATGTTTGTTATGAGTAAACGTTCCATTTTCAACTCTAATATGATTATTTTTACGGTGACTAAGGTTACTGAATGGACTTACCGAGATATATTTATAATTATTAATTATAAATATTTACGTATATTGCTTATCTATTTTCGTTAATAGTATAATTAAGTATTATCGAGTAACGGGATTGATATAATTGTTGAGATATGTCGTCAACCATCACACCACAAAATTTTTATGAGTAATTGTACAAGCGTTCTAAAACTCTTTGCATCAAACGTGAAGAATGTTTTGGGAATTGATGATTAAATTGGGACATTAACTGGACTAGGTCGTGTGCGGGCGTTGTTGCATTTGCTTGTGTGATTGAGATTTGGTTGCTAAAGACTTGCTTGAGGTGAGTTCTCGTAGCCCCACTTTTTACGGTTTTTCCGCTGGGGGAAAATGATACTCAAATGTGTTTTGAAATTTTAGGACAAGATATGTGCTTATGACTGCTATGTGAATATTATGTGTTGCATGATTGTTTGGATCAGAGGGGTACGCCTACCCAGTATTTGTATGATTGTTTGGATCAGATGGGTACACCTACCCAGTATTTATGTGATTATTGGAGCAGATGGGTACGCCTACCCTGGTTTGTGTGTGGTCCTGCCCTAATTTTAGTGCTCCAGCTGGTAGGCCCTTTAGGTGCGTAAGTGACATACTGTGATTGACTAGCGGGGATGCTATGTCTTAGATTGTTTGCATATATTCACTGTCATATAACACTATTGTCCACTGTTGAAATATTAGCACAGCTTTTGGGTTTAAGGTCAAACCTACAAGCTCACCAACATTATTGTTGACGTTTTTGAGTATCATTTTCAGGTGAAGTGAAAGAGGAATAGTTTGGTGATGTGTGATAGGAGGCTTAGAAGTATCTCGTGTGGATGTTCATGTGAAGTCTTGCTTGTTTATTTTATTTGGCTTATTTGGAAGTTTTGGTTTAAGTTTGGATTTGGACCCTTGTGAGGTCTTTCGGTTATTGTAAGAGATTATGGATTTTGATAGTGATTTGGGACATCAATCGAGGTTGATGGTCTTCGTAACACTTGAAGGTTATGCATGGTAGTTTTCTCTATTTTGTATCTTGTGTTATGATTGATCATGATATTGAATTCCTGAGTTTCCGCCATTTTCGGGGTGTGACACGTATCCTTAGCACGATTTTAGAAGGACAATATTTGTGATCCTATGATTCTAGATGTATAAATCACTATATGGAGAGTGATTGTGCAGATATGGGCACGACCAGGCTTCGATGAGATCGAAGAGTTCTTTGAGTGATTTTTGAGTTGCCAAGTCTTGAAATAACCCGTGTCAAAACAAATGAAAACACTACATTAAGTGAAGCATAGGGGGTGTCCCTGCGAATCACCTCCGATGTGAGAGGAAGTATGTGCTTTGTATTTGGTAAATACGATGAAGGTATTACCTTCAAACATCATAATTAATACAAGAGTAATTAATTTTAGCCAAGGTAGAAATACTATATTTGATTAACGAATGATACCAAAAAAAACTGAACGATTTTACAAAAGTATAAGAAACTTACACTTGTCTCCAATGGATTGGAATAGCGTTGCAAGAACTCTTCTGCTGTTTTTTCTCTCGTGACAATACGACTTTTGTGGTGGGTTTAGGTATCGAGAATATGATTTAGCACACTTAAAACTTGTTTTTAAGTTTTGTATTTATAGGGTCTGAAAGTCGGTTTGATACGGCGTATCTAAGGGATTAGATATGGCGTATTGGGGGTTTTTTGGAGTAGGGACCACGCTTGATATCTTCCAGAATATTATATTCATTCCATATTTCTAATACGGTGTATTGGTCTTCTCTGGATATGGCTTATTGATCTTCTTTCCTTTGTAATCTTTGGTGAGTGCAGGCACGGATACGCCGTATCTTCCTTGATGGATACTGGTCTTCAGAATAGTAATCTTTAAAATATCTTCATTTAAGCTCCAAAATGCGTACCTTTTGCTAATATTCACCAACTACTCCATAATTACAGCAATTCTCAAATATAAATGATTAAGTAACAATTC
>BQNB010195640.1:1146-11352 GCA_026074375.1 Tanacetum coccineum | reverse complement strand
GGTTATAACAGGATTCAAACAAAAGGGAAGAAGGAATTTAGATTGTTAATTTGTGGATTTTGAAAGTTATCTTTGTTAGAAAATGTTCATCAATTAGGGTTTTTGAATTGAGGGTAGAGAGAGAATTGCCTGGGTGTTATCAACAACATGTAGTACTATTTCTTTATCTAAATAGAAAAAAATATGCATAGCCATTCATCTTATAACATTTGACAGACTGAGTCTGAAAAATAAAAATCACCAAGTGACCAGGTTGTTGTGTTTTCTTTCCAAATTTTATACAAACTTACAATTATCTTATGTATTTATTTGATTTGTACTCTCAACCGGTTGGTGACCTTCACCAATAATCAAAGTCATATACGACCCATTATTTTGTGAAAAAAATTGTGTAAATTCTCTCTGGTTTTAGCATTTGTCAATGTTGAATTACTACTATACAATTGATAAAAAAATGAAAAGAACATCCACCTTTAAATTAATACTTTAAATATTTTTTATTTCTGATGCTATTATAATTTTTCGTTTATAACAAATATATTTTTTCTCGCAATAATTATAAATTGAACCTTTAAGTGTTGCTTGAAAGGTGACACAACAGAATCGGAAATTCGCGAATATAATTGTTTCTCGTTATACATCGTCGTTATGCGTGAATGGGTGTTCGTCTGATACAATACAATGTATACAACATACGTCTGTAATTGTGTCTTTCAATTTTCAATAGGAAAGAAATTTGTGCGACACTTCTTTAGAGTTTAAAAATCAAGTATAATTTACATGTGACATCATTAGAACTACTTTATATGCCAAGGCCCATTCTGAGATTTAAAGTCATCGGGTATTTGGATAGTTTGGGCCTTCAGTAAAATGTATCCATGGAGTAATTTAGCCCATTGGTTAATTAATTTTATTAGATTGTTCATGGTTAAACCAAAATAGCTCTTCGTTAACTATCTAATGACTAACTAAGCACGTATTCACGTTATCACGGCACTTTGAACCATTTGCATTATTGTTTCCTTAGAGCACCTGGCTTGGTAGGGGTTTGGTTGATTTCTCGCATCGACATGTATAGCGCGACCTATAATGCATAGAGATGCCACAACGGACACGAGTGCATAGGTAGTCACAAATCAGCGTGGTCGTCGCTATTCAGTTTTGTTTATGTTTTTTTTATATAGGGTTATATGTGAGCTAGGACGTGTCATGTTATTGGGTTGTTTTAGGTTTAAGGTATGATTTATTAGCGAAAAACAATTTGATGTGATAAGATTTTTTTATCCAAGAGCCCCTATAGCCGCTGGGTAACTGGTGATTTGGGATGATAATAAATTAAAAGTTCACATTTATCAGTTGTGTTATAGAGTTTATATAGGAAGGAATAGATTGAAGGTGTTGAGAAGGAAAAAGATGATGAATGAATAAAAATTATCATGGACTAAATCGATTAGAAGCGACTTCTTGCACAAACAATGTGAAAGACAACATTTATTAACTAATGATGTATATAAAAAGGTAAATCGAAGCAAATACACTCGTAGTATAGTGTGTATCTTGCACGAACAATGTGGAAGACAACATTTATTCATGGAGAAACAAAGACACAGTACTAAACACAAGGGGCGAATAGTTGATTACTGATGATAGTTTGGCCATGTAAACAAGCGTGAATGCAGGGTCGAAAACTTATAGCCACCACGACGATCCAAGTTAGTCCCACTTATATATCCAGACTCGTCACTTGCTAGAAAAAGAGCCGCATTTGCAATATCTTGTGGTCCAAGTGTCTTGCCCTTAAGATTGGAGTAAACGCTTGAGGTATCTTCAATATCGAAGAATTTACATGCTATCTCAGTTGGTATAACATAAGGTGATATGCAATTGACGCGTATTTGATACTTGCCAAGCTCTGCAGCCGCGTTCTTTGCTAGTCCTACCACACCATGTTTTGAGCTTGTGTATGCATGAGATGCTGCACCACCAGTGATAGAAGCAGCACTTGCAATCGTTATGATGCTTCCATTGCATTTTGGAATCATCGCACGTGCTGCGTGTTTGGTTCCCAAGAAAACTCCAGTTAAATTGACACTAATAACGCGCTCATAGTCTGACTTTTCGTTGTCTAAAATACTAAGCTTTGGCTCGTCAGCAATCCCTGCATTGTTAACCATGATGTCTAGTTTCCCATATCTTGCGATAGTTGTGTTGACAACGTTCTCTATGTCTGATTCGATGGCTACATCACAGTGAACGAAATGAGCTGACTCAGAGCCCAAGTCTTTACAAAACAATTCTCCTAGGTCATCTCTAACAGTCGCAATAATACTTTTTCGACTCCCTGTGTCAACAAAACGTCTCGCAATACACTCCCAATAACCTCGTGCATCCAACCAGTACAATAACCTACTTATTTATCCATCTAGAAAAAATTCATGGCACATATTAAAGTAGCATAAAGATTAAAGACATTCGCATGTCAAGGTCGAAAACATAATATCTATAACATAACATGAACACTTGATATATGACATTTTAACTTTATTAAACAAGCACGTTTATTTGTGGGGGCTCTCTTTATACTCATACGTGAGGTTTCAGTCTCGAGTCTCCCCATATCTCTCTGTAGCCGATGGAGATGTTGGTGCACTAACTATATCTGTACTAACCTAGCCGTTTAAAAAAACACGTTATTGATACGAGTAGAGAAACATTATAACTCCCTAAAACATGTCCGCGGGAAGGGTCAGTCGGCACCAACAGAGTATACACTTCAGCGTTTCCTCGACGATTTAAACCTTTTGAGACACAAACATAATAGCAACTATGTTTATTTCATGAAAGTAATTAATGTATGCAAGTGTACCTTGGTTTTGGAGTTGAAGAAGCCATAATGTTATTGCTAGTGTTTCCTTAATTATCTCTTGGGCTATGAATGGTTGGATAAATATTTGAGATTTTACCATATTATATAGTCTCATGATCATCCAGAAGAGGGTACTGCGTTGTTTGAACACTTTATTGTGTGAATTAAAAGGTATGCGGATTTTATTGGAAAAGGAAATTAAATGACTTGATAAAAAAGTATTAGGGTTTTTCTATCACTTGGTACATTGGATATATGCATGTAGGTTACTTTAAAACAGAGAAAGTTTTTTAATGTATTTAATTATGAGAAAATGATATTTACCCATGGTAAATGTAATCATGTTAATTAAATATGTTTTTTTTTATATATAAAAGAAAAATAACTGATTCAGTTAAATACGACATTTAAATAAATAGGCACATTCAGTAAAGACTCAAAGTTTATACATTGCCTATGATTTCTTTGAAATCTATCAATAAAAGATAAGGATAAATTAATTATCTCTTGTTAGTTAAAAGTTTCATTTCTATTAGCTTTACAAATACAAGGTTCTTGAAAAATGCTATAAAATGAGCCTTCGTTAAAGTTTAAATGTATTGTTTTCGTTTTTTCAATATAAGTTGATTAAAAATTAAAACCTGTGGTTTATTTTGTGCATTTGATAAAATTGCCTCTTTCCAAAAAGAATTATGTGAAAAAGATTGAGATTTTACATAAGGCGGCCACCACAGCGACCTTCATTTTTCCTGTCACATTAGTTTTCTCTCTGCAGCGACTTACAAACAACATTTTACCACAAAAAAAAACATACCTCACAAAAAATACATTTTAATTAATTAAATACACACACAAACACACCACTCGACCTAAGTCGAGCAGACGACCTAAATATGCAAAAGGTCGACCTCGACCTACACCACACTATCCAGGGCACGCGACCGTACGTACCTTCACCGACGATATGCATTAGCCTTGCAATCATGTTATTGCACATGCAGTAACTATGGGCCGATTTAGGTCCAAGTATTTTCAAGTTTAAAGAAGAGTCTACTGTTGTTTGTGAGTCATTATATATCGTCATTCTTATGAAAGTACATGCCGGAGTGTATCATTTCTGAATTGTTGTTGTGTCTAACTCATTTTGTGGGATAGATTAAATAAAGTGGTTACACCTTGTTGCGTTGTAGTTAAATTCACTATAGCACTTTAAAAGGCTTTTGAATACGACACGAAACATATCATTGTCGTGTCATGATCGGTTCTGTAACTACATCAAATTTGTGATAATCATTTACGAAGTTTAAAACGTGAAAAACTTGTATACCTATATTATTTACCCATTTTAAATTGTATCAAACAAGCAGGATTACCCGCGCGTTGCTGCGGGACGTTAATTTTTCGCGCGTTGTTGCGGGCCATTGTTATTATTATTATTTTTTTAATTTTGTGCGGGTTTATTTTTTCGGTCTCATGTTTAATAGTTTGTTTTTTTCTTATATGACCTTATGTGTTGGGCCTCATGTTTAAATGTTTTTTTCTTTGGTTATATGTTTTTTTTGTGCGGGTTTATTTTTTCGGTCTCATGTTTAATAGTGCGGGTTTATTTTTCGGTATCATGTTTAATAATTTGTTTTTTTTCCTTATATGAGTTTATGTCCCGCGCGTTGTTGCGGGGCGGTAATTTTTTTTTTTAGTTTTTTTTTGCGATTTTTTTTGTCTCATGTTTAATAGTTTGTTTTTTTATATGGGCTTATGTGTTGGGCCTCATGTTTAAACCTTTGTTTTTTTTTGCTATATGAGTTTTTTTTTTTGAAATGACACTGTTTAATGTAATTTAAAGTTGTACGTTTGTGACTATGTCGATTATTTTAAAGTTGAATCGGTACTTTTGTAATATTTTTTTCCCTCTATTTTGTGCCAAAAATTAAAAAAAAATTATGCCAAAAAAAAAATTGGGCCGGCCCAAATTTTGAGCCCAGGCCCAAAGCATTGTACAGTAGAAGCACTGTAGCTTCTACTGTACAATCGCGCGTTGTTGCGGACCATTGTTATTATTATTATTTTTTTAATTTTGTGCGGGTTTATTTTTTCGGTCTTTTTTCTTATATGACCTTAGTTTGGGCCCGCATTTTTAAATAGTTTTTTTCTTGGTTTTTTAATATTTTTTTTTTTTGCATTTATTTTTTTCGTCTCAATTAATAGCGCTGGTTATATTTTTCTTAGCATGTGTAAGAATTTGTTTTTTTCCTTATATATTTTAGGCCCGCGTTTTTGCGGGGCTGTAATTGTTTTTTTTTAGTTTGTTTTTCGATTTTTTCGTCATGTTTAATAGTTTGTTTTTTTTATATGGCTTATGTTTGCCTCATTTTTAAACGTTTTGTTTTTTTATGCTAATGGTTTTTTTTTTGAAAGACACTGTTTAATGTAATTAAAAGTTAATCGATTTTTGTGTCTATGTCGAGTATTTTAAAGTTGAATCGTAACTTTTGTAATAGTTTTTGCCTCTATTTTGTGCCAAAAATTCAAAAAAAATTATCAAAAAAAAAAAAAAAAAAAAAAAAAAATTTGCACCGGCCCAAATTTTGAGCCCAGGCCCAAAGCATTGTACAATAAACCACTAACCTTTACTGTACAAGCTAAAATAGATGTTAATATAGTTAACCTGCAATAATAATATATGTGAGTTGATTGAGCACACGCAAATATGTTCATGACAAATTATTGTGTCATGACATTGATACCCTTACCATTATGTCTTGAATTGCACACACTCCACTAATTAATGTAGGGGTATAAATGTCAAGAGACAAACATTTTGAGTGTGCAAATCAAAATGTGGAGTGTGCAAATCATTTGCCATAATATATCCACTTACTTCAATTCAATTCTTACTGTAAAAAAATAGAAATACACTTATTCAGATTTGGATGAGCAATTGCCACTACATTTAGGGATCTCTTAGTTAATAAGGCTTATAGGTCCGGCCCACTTGTTTAGTCCCGTTTAATAGTTAGGGTTTTGTGTTTTTTCTTTTCTATTTAATGTTTGTAATGTCTTAGTTATAGTTAAATCTGATGATACAATTGTCATTTTCCCTTTTTGATTTCTACATGGTATCAAGAGCTACAAAGAAAAAGAAAAACAAAATCAATATCCTGCACTTCAACGTTGACGGTACTGTTCGAATTGATCTCGGAGAAAACCTGGTTCTTTGGTTATGGTCTGACGTTAGAACTGAATTAATGCATGATATTAAAGCTTGTAATCGTAAGTATTAATTCTTTTGGCTACACAATATTTTGTCCGCATTTAACTAATACCTTAGTCCGAAATCCATCGTCGTTCTTGTATGATAGGAATTGGTTTGGCACTAATATAAAAAACCACGTCTCATTGTTATCTAATTTTTAATGGTCGATGGTATAACAATATATGGGCATTTGTTGATATGAAAAATCTCATTGGTTATCTAAGTTAATGGGTCGATGGTATATAGAAGTATGGTGATTGGTGCATGTTGTTGATAGAAGTATCTTTGACTGCCCAGATCTTATGCACTAGTATATATTGTTTGGTTTGATTTTTTCTAGTGGTGTGCACGGTTCGGTTTGGGTCGGTTTTTGGCTAAAACCGAAACCGAACCGAAATATTCGGTTTTTATAAAACCAAAAACCGAAACCGCTCGGTTTTTGGCTGTTCGGTTTTTTCGGTTTGATTTTTCGGTTTCAAACCGTTTAAATTTGGTTGTAGCTAATTTATATTAATAAAATTGTTTTACGTAGAAAATTGATTTTTTTATTTTTGTCAATATGAGCATAATAATGTCAAATTCAACAATTATACACATCTAAATGAGATACACACACATGCAAGTTAAAATACACATAGTATGATCATTGTTATATATGTAACGATATATTGTCAAGTAAACAAACGTACATGACAAACACATACATAAACATTAAGATATATATATTATATAATTTCACCCATAAAATAAATATGAATTTAAAAATTGGATTTATTATTTATTTGTTTTTGGACGGAAATCGAACCGAAATTTTTCGGTTTTTGAAAAAGTAAAAACCGAACCATCAGTTTCTAGTTTCGGTCGGTTATTTCGGTTCGGTTTCGGTTTTTTCGGTTTTTTCGGTTTTTTCTGCTCACCCCTAATTTTTTCTTTTATAACTATCTATATATAAATTCAGTACACAAAATTGAATTCGCAGTATTTATGACCCAATCTCATTAAAGCCCATAAACACCCTACGTTTTTCTATTTGCCCTCATTCATTATCATGCTTCTTCAAATGTACACAGGAGTTACAAATCTTTATACAAACTAAAAAAACAATCGGCTGCACATAAAGGGATTATAGAGTTATGCAGCTGGAGCAATAATTAATCACCAAAACAGAGACGGAGCCAGAAATTCATATTGGGGGGGGAGGGGGGGCTCAATTTTTTTTCTGATTGTCACATTCAATTTTTTGTTTTAAAAAATGGATAATAACATACGATTACACCATGAATTGCTATTTGCTTATATACAAAAAAAAGATGACTTTTAGAAGGTTCCCTTTTAAAATATAAATTTTAAATTAAATATAATATAATGGATAAATAAAGTAAAAACTTTTATGTTGCTTACTGACACACCCAACTAATCTCCATTTCTCAATATCCTTCTTCCCTATTAAAGGTAGGTAAGTTGGGCTGGTTAGGGGGGCCGAGCACCCTCCAACCCCCCCCCCCCCCCCCCCCCAACCCCACACTGGCTCCGTCCCTGCACCTGAAGATGAAGAGTTTTGATTTATTTATGTAGTTATAACAAAAAGAATGCAAACAATCAGGTGGTTACAAGATGGCATCTATAATTAGATATGCACCCCTTGAGTTTCCTCCATAATGAGTTTCTGATAAAGGTATGTTTTTTGTTTGTTTGCGGATGACGATGCCATGGCCGACTGTGTATTGGTTTGAGTTAGAATCATCCAGAAAGATTGAAATTTGAAATTAGGGTTTCGTTAGAATTTAGGGGTTTTGTTGATTTTGAGTTTTTTATAAACATGTAACTGAGCTGCAGTGTTAAAAAAATAAGGATATGAAATAGTTTGGGTTGTAGTAAAGATTTTAATTATTATTAATTAGCTAAGTGAATTGAGATTTATCTTACAGATATCGTTATAAAGTTGGTATTTTTATTGTTTTTGATTTTTTTTTCGTGTTGGCTACAGTAACTGAAGAATATAGTTGCTCAAGCTGGAAATAATTCGACTACAAGGCCGCCTCCAAATCCGTCTCCTTGCGGACTACCAACTTTTTTCAGGTATAATGTTGATTTGTTGATGTGAAACCATAGGGGACATCTTTACCAAAAGAGAGAGTGGGTGGCCGGTACCATCAACAACTTCAAGGACAACCACCTGATTAATGCCTGAACTTCAAAGGCATTTGGTGATGTCAGGTTCTGATTTTTTCTGAAACTCTAATGTGCAGGTACAATATATCAACCCTTTCTATATAGCGTCGTAGACACTATATAGTCAAGAATATTAGTATTAAGAAAACAATCACAATCTGTATATTTATTATTTGATGCTTGAGTAGATCATGTACCAGTAGGACGCGAATCCAATATGGGATAACAGCAATAATAATAGAAATAGTTTTATAAATAACGTTGTCATTACAAGTTTATGCATCCCTCTTCTTGAAATTGCCCTAACCGGACATAATTTATTTAAGGGACAGTTTGGAACACACCAAACATTTGAAGGTGTGGTACACCTATGCAATGTTTGAAGCATCTGCCATTAAAGAGGTACAACAACATGAAAATGATTCTCTGGAGAATCCGAAAGGAGCATCTAATGAGCAAGGAGCTATAATTGGTAAGCAATACATATTTTGTTCAGTTCATGTTTCCATGTTGTGTTGCATATGTGAGATGCTTGGGTTGTTTTTTTTCTTAGATGATATCGACTCAAATATTAAGAACTCATGTTGCAATTGCACAGACAAGATCTCACCTTGCGCAAGCATCAAAAACTCAAAAGAGCCGACTTTTCCATGATGATATTGCAAATCAGACAGATGATGATACCGCAAATCACCTATGCAAGCATGATAGAAAGGAGAATGAGCCAGAAACAAATTGTGGAACGAGTCAACAACAAACATCAGGTAGTTTTCAAATATATACTCAGCCGAATCTAAATTTCGTTTTATTTAGCCATTTTTATTTACGAGAATCTATAACTCCATTCAGCTCATACATCAAAAGCAAAAAAAAAACGCTCGAAGGAATAGACGCAAAAACTAAATATAATAAGCTGAAATCTGTACATTTACATTAGCTTTAATATATTATTTCTTATTTCTTTATAGTTTGTTGTATTAGATATCCTAGAGTATTATTAGAGTCTGCTCTGCAGCTGCCATATATTTAGCCTCACAACTTCAAGATTAACGCAAATCTCATTCATTCCAGAAGTTAAAAAATGAATTAGATTTGTTTCCATCTACTTAGCTTACCGGACTTGGTTGTTTTATAAAAAATGAAAAAGAACGGGTGGCCTTTAACAGTCTCCACTTATAAAGTTTCAAAAGCTGCTGTGAATGCTTACATATATGTGTCAAACATTAGAAATCCAAATTTGGACAAAAGTATTTCACCCTTTTAATGCTTTCATTTTAAATTCTAATGCTAATGAAAAAGGGTGTAACGATATGGTAAGGCTCATGGGTTAATAAAAGAACATCAGCAGTACATTATTTTTTATGTCGGGTTTGCTATGAAGTGTTATACGTCTAACGGGTTATGGTCATAATGTCTGATTTATCTCATATTTGCAGTGAGTTAATGCATCTCTGACGGCCATATTATAGAAATGCATTCGATGGTTAGCTTATCGCAAATAAAAAATTTACCAGCCAAAAGCATCCAGTAACATGTGATGGGAGCTTGAACCTCATTGGCTCGCTCAATTGCAAAAGATTTAGGTTGAGAACTAAGTGGCTGAGCCAACGCAGTCGCCTTTGGGTCATAGCTTATGTTTCATATGATAGATCAGATGCATACTCAGAAATCATCAGAAGTAAACACCAAATAAGTCAACTTTATTGTAGAAAAATTACAAACTGTAGACTAACCTTACTATTAAATTCTGAGAAAGATCAAAATTCACCTGCAAAGAGAAGTTTTTCAGGAAAGTCCACGTAAGGCCTTGATTTCACCAATTGAAGAACTTATGGATTATGATACGACCCGTAACGGATAGTATCAAGATAGGGCACCACTTTTAGCGGGTGCTTGCTCCTTAAGAAAATTAGAG
>BQNB010195636.1:0-11353 GCA_026074375.1 Tanacetum coccineum | reverse complement strand
TAGACATGCTATCTTATGTAATAGGAAGACAATCAACCAATATTAATCTCGATTGTTTAACAAAAAGATCTTAGCAAACAGATAATCTAACCTTCATGAACGTTGAAATGACTCATTCATTTAACTAAACGGATATAAAATTATAATATTTGTGTTGGTTAAAAAATTAAGGGACATAAATGAATTTTTCCGCCAAAAGGTTTAGAATCAGTTGCTAAATGTTTGGTTATAGCATTAAGATCAAAGGTAAATAATTCAGAGTCATTTATCTATACAGTAACAAAGTTATATTATCATTAAGTTTCAACTGAGCTAATTTAAGTGATTAAAACTTTAAAACTAGAATAAACAAATGAGAAATCTCAGACACATGCATAAAAAGATTTGAAATATAGATAAATTAAAGGGTATTAAAAAGGATGCAGGTAAAATAAATAGTGAGGACAGGAGATAAGAACTCACAAAAACAGAGGAACTTGAGGGGTTGCTAGCAGAGATTTTGTCCAAAATTAGTCGCAAAGGATTCTTCTAATCATTCACAAGCGGGTATGAGAAATCACATATGAAGTTGGCTGATTTAAAAAATGGAAGTTGAAAGTCGAAGATCATAGCCCGAAACTGCAAGATGTGTTTAAGAATTTTTGAAAGGTTGTAGTTTATACTGTATTTATAGGCAACAACGTACGTAATCAGGAAGTAAAGTCAAGCGTGGCTTGTAAGTTAAATTTGATAGAATATATAGTGGTAATTTACATGCTCTCAGTCACTTTGTTAGATTCTTGAAGATAAACGTATTAGGGGTTTTCTTCTCGTTTTTCAGTTGTTTTCAACATGAAACTTTCATTATAACCAATCTTCGTGCTTGGCATCTGTGTATAATGTATTCTTTTATTCAAGATATGCGTGTCTTTTTTTTTCTTTAAAATAAGGAGATGGTTTGCAATTTGCACTCTTTTGTGGGGAATATCAGTACAAGTGGCATGATGAATATCATTAAATTATATCGGTGATGCGCGCACAAGTATAACACTTTGAGATTATGCCATGTCTAATGATGTGAATTACTTCTTAGTGACGTTGCATATATATCACTGGTTCACTCAAAAAGTAACGAAGTTTCGTGAGTGTTTCACAATTTCGTTTACACTCAAAACTTCTTAGTCAATAATTAAAACTAGTAATTTGTTTTAAAATGTTTTATTATTATGTAATTTTTTAAAATTTAGTGTTCGGCTTTAAAGTAATTTATATTATGCCAATCTAACCATACTACTTCCTGGATTTAACTACTTCTAACCAACGTTGTATGCAATCCGTTAATGCACGACTAAACATAAATAATAACCACAAGATAATAACCAAGTTTGAGAAATGTCTCGTTCAGGTCACTAAAACATAAAAATTACATAAGAATGAAATAGTTATGAAACTTTGATGATTTTTATGATTTATATAAAGTTTTAGGTTCCAAATTGAAACACATCTTAAACTTGGTTATTATTTGATGATTTTCACCTCTTTCTCTTTTGCATGCTTTAATGTATAACACTAGCGTAGATGAATTAAAGATTTTTGAGATGGTGTTGCATAACTTTTTTTTTATGATTATAGGCACTAAACTTTCCTCAATAAGAACTTTATTAGGTTAAAATGAAGGTGAACCGCGCCCTAAACAAACACATTTTATAAAAAAATCACTCTTTGTGATTTACAAATCGGGTTACTGGACCCCATGTCACATCCATACTATTCATATGAGGGTCCTCCACACTAAACCTCTGTAAGATATGTACAACCGTTTGTAACACGAGATTGTGTGTGCAAATAAAAAGTTGTGGTGTGCGAATCACTTTTGTTTCACAAAACCAACATGATTCGCTCGAGAAAAATGATACATTGATACTTTGCGTCTTCCTAATTTTATATCCAATGATAAATAATCAAGGGTTGATGGGAATGTAAACAAAATGGCCTGACTTTTTCATCATATAAAACTAGTTTTAATACTCATATACTCACAAGACTTAGACATAAATGATGTATTGAATAATAATTTTATTATTGGGATTTTAAATAGATTGTATTTTTTTTAAGAATATCTAATGTCTATATGTTTTATTATGTTGTTTTTCACTTTGCTTCGTGTAAATTAATATAAACTCACATCAATTCTTACAGTTCGAATGTTAGATTTTTTTTTAATGTCAATATTTTTATTCGAAATAGTTATTTGTTTATATTAATCAACAAACCAATTACATCAACCGTGCACACACGCAATTTGGACACATAGTATAACGGGTAATAATTTCACTAGCACGTTTTCACTTGTCTGAGGTCTTCTTGGAAGCAGTCTCTCTACCTTCGGGTTTACCCGAAAGTAGGATTAAGATCTGTCTACATTCCACCTCCCCATACCTTGCTCCGATGGGATTGTATATGTTGTTGTTTGTTGTTGTTGTAGTATAACGGTAAATAATATTTAACTAATTTTATTTTGAAGTTAAATATTATAACAATTTATAAATTCATTATTTTCTAATGAATACTATTTTTCTATAAAATATATTAACTTTTTAATACTTAAATAGTTACAATACACATGCACGCACGAGCTTTACATAATTTTTTCATTATGTGTTAATATCGATTGATATTTTGTATAAATTTTGTTGCACAAAGAATTTGACGTTGTTTAACTAAAATTTTAGTGATCATGTTATAGACATTATGTGTTTTTAGTAGCACATAACGACCTTAAAAATATATGTCGTTGTAATATATAGAATCATCCAGTGTATATTAGTATCTGTTTTTTGATCTCTATACGCGAGGATTAAAAACTTATAAAGAGGAATATTATGAGTTTAAATGCGGGTAGTTTAAAAAGAATATTTTTCCAGATATCTTTACTTATTCTCATAAAGGATAATAACATGAGTCGTTTGTATATGTACAATCTCGTGTATTTATTTACATGTTACAGTAACTCATGTTTTTCTTTTTATATTTACAATTTCGTACAAATACATTAGTTGAGATAGAGATAGAGATATTAATATATAGAGGGGGGACTTTCTTTTCAGAAACTATTCTTAGTGCATTGAGAAACTGACTAGAACCACCAAAAGAGATAACATGCACGCCTTTTAAAATTTAAAAAAATACATGAAAATCATCAATAATCGTAAGAATCCACCTATGTTTTCAGTATCATCATTGAAATCTTCTTCTTCTTTCACAAAAAGACACTACACGAAGGCCGCTATATTGTTGTTTGCACACTCTATATATGAAGCTTTCATGCACCCTTTAAAGAAAAATTTTGTTATTTTCAATTTCTTATCAAAATTCTTTAGAATAACTAGTTGTTTTTTTTAAAACATATAGGTTGTTTTTTAGAACTATGTGCAAAAATACAATTATTGAAAGGCTTGCTTGCAATTGTTTTGTGTGGTTCCCGTCAGCTTCTCGCTCTAAGAATGGTTCTGAAAAGAATGTCTCACGTAATATATATATATTTATATATAATCAATAATATCATTTCTGTGCTACTTTATTATAAAATATATAGTTACTAAAAAATAACATGAAAACTCGATAGTATATTGTATTAATAAGTATATTTTATTAAAATTTTACAACTAAAGTTTTGTTAATTACCCTCTCCCTTCTAGCACATTTTATAAGTTACACGAAAATTTAATATTTTGACCAAATTGAGATTTTATTATGACTTTTTTTAGCAATCGCATTGCTTGATTTTGCTAAGTGTTAAAATAGAAATATACAATAACACGCGCTTTCATCTTGATATTTATAATCATGTGCATACATATATGTTGTGTTTTTAAAATCTAGTTAAAGTATTTGGGGTATAAAGTCCAAAGAGGTATTTGTTTATTTTTTAAAAGTTAATTAAAAACATAGAAACTTATAAGTTTACGCTTAAGTCCATATAAGTTATTTAAAATTCAACCACTAAAGTTTTAATTACCTCTTTTTTTTAAAGTTTTTTTATCATATTTTTGACACATATATTTTTTGGTGGTTTTTTCATTGTACATAGTTTTTTTTTTCAATTTTGACCAAATTAAATTAAATTTTGACTTTTATTTAAGGGCAAATCGCATAAAAAGGTACCCATCTTAGGCTCAATGTCAATTAAAGGTACTCATCTTTTTTTTTCTCAATTTAAGGTATCGATCTTTGTTTTTGTTGCAACGTTAGGCAATTAACATGTTTTTCGGTTACATTTCTAACGATCGTTATTTTATTATTGCATCGTTAGTCCTTTATATGATTTTGTTAAAAAAATATATTTTCTACTTATTTTTAAAACTTATACACGTTTTATACACACATTTTTTACACGTTTTTATACACACATTTTTTACACGTTTTTATACACATATTTTTATACACGTTTTTCTACATGTTTTTATCCACGGTTTTATACATGCATTTTTATACACGTTTTTACAGACACATTTTTATGCACTTTTTTTTTAAAACGTGGATAAAATTGTGTGTAAAAACGTGTATAAAAATATGTGTATAAAAATGTGTGTATAAAATGTGTCTATAAAAATGTGTAAGGCTATAACGGACTCGATTAGTGCGTCACAATCGGATTTATTTTTTTCTTTGTTTCAAATCTGCAAGACTTATTACATTTTTATACAATATTTTTTACACGTTTTTCTAATTGATTTATCCACGGTTTTATACACCACTTTTTTTATAGACACGTTTATACACACATTTTTATACACATATTTTTTTCACGTTTTTACCACACCATTTTTATAAACATATGTTTATACAACATATTTTTATCACACGTTTTACACACAATTTTATTCACGTTTTAAAAGAAGTGCATAAAAATGTGTCTGTAAAAACGTGTATAAAAATATATGTATAAAATCGGGATAAAAGCATGTAGAAAAAACGTGTATATAAATGTGTGTATAAAAGATGTGTATACAAAATGTGCATAAATATGTGTGTATAAAAAAACATACACCATAAAACTATGTATCAAAAACGTTAAAAAATGTGTATAAAAAACGTATAAAAAATTATGTGTTTATAAAACGTGTATAAGTTTAGAAATCGCATGATAGCGGTGTCATAAACCGAAATGTCATTATTTTATAAGTTCACAGCAGAATCCCGTAGGGCATTTTGGTCATTTTCTGTTGAGATTCAGGTCTCGGTTAATCATTAAAACTTAAAAGTTTGTCCGAAACGTCGTTTCGCATAAAATCATTTTGAAACGAGTCGTGAAAAATGTGATATAAAGGGTCGTTTTAGGAGGTGTAGATCTGAAAATATATATTTTTTAACAAAATCATATAAAGGACTAACGATGCAATAATAAAATAACGATCGTTAAAAATGTAACCGAAAAACCTGTTAATTGCCTAACGTTGCAACAAAAACAAAGATCGATACCTTAAATTGAGAAAAAAAAAAGATGAGTACCTTTAATTGACATTGAGCCTAAGATGGGTACCTTTTTATGCGATTTGCCCTTTATTTAACCAACCAGATCGCAAAATTTTGCCTATATGTCAAAATCAAGCAACCTGATTGGTTTAATTTTTTTCTATAAAATTGTTTTGCCTATAAAACTCTGAATTGATGTAATTTTTTTATTATATAAAAGATTGACGAGGTGTCATGTTATACATTTTTTCGGGGTCATTTAAACCTCAAAATCATACAAATATCTTTATTTATCGTACTTAATCATTTCTTTTTGTTATTTTAGCATTTGGAAGACATTTGGAGAAAATACACGTGACTTGGACTCAATTTGAGAAGAAACAGACAAAATTATAACTCTACACGAAAATTGATAAAGAATTGATTTACAAGTCGTGGAGACGGCGTCAAAATTCACTATGACGCCGTCAAAATTCACTATGACGCCGTCAAAGTGTTCAAGGGATGACGTCAGGACTTATATTGACGACGTCAAAGTAGCCGACTCTGAGAAGCCCGAAGAAGATTCTACGGGTTGACGACGTCATAACTTACAAGCGACGACGTCACGATTTTTACCCTATATATAGAACCCTTTATTTTTAGATTTTGTGTGGAAAACTTTAGGGAACGAACCAATACTTTGTAGCAGCGCGTTTTTAGACGAGTTTTAGGGTTTTTAACCCTAGTGTTCTCATCATAACTCCATGTTTAACTGAAGTGAAGTTCCTTATTCCTTTTAATCTTTCGATATGTCTATGTATTGTTTGATTAATTGTTCTTCGCTTTCAATTAACATGCTTGGCTAAATTTAATTTGTGTTTGCTTATGATTGCATGAAACCTAGTTGCTTATCTTTTATTATTGCTTTTTATTAATGATGTGTGCGCTAGACTCTAGAAAACTAGCTTCTTAATTGTAATGCGAAGACGCTTTGAGAAACGCGGCTAGGTTAGATGATACCTAGCCATTTGGGTGGATTCCGAGTTAACAAGGAAGTAGTGCATGATTAGGTGAACACATTTGTTTAACCATAAGAGTTTTCCATCACATTTTTTTTTTAAAAACTTTTTCTGCAAATTAGGAAATAGAATTAGGAGTAGTAATTAGTTTAATCAAACCCCTTTCAACCCGATATTTTACTTGCTTTAATAAAATATAAAAACACAAAAATAATCTTCCCTCAATCCTTAAACCTTAGTGACATTCGATTCGAGCCTACCCAAACTATTCCTTAGAGATAGAACAATCCCCGGTTTTACCTCTACCTCATTACAACGATTGGTCCTGCTCTATGAGGATTATAAAACTTCGGTTTGCAATCACCGCACATCAAAGATTCATGGAAATAATTTTAGAAAAGTTATTACGAGTTTATTACGCACTCTCTTATTTACGTTTTTCCTACCCATCCGCTTTTTTCCCTAAAATTTGTTGGGCGGGAGAGTTTCATGGAAATATTCGAAATTTGAATAATCAACATACAAGAAGACTAGAGCTTAAATGGACATGCCTCAAACGATAGCAAACATACAATAAGACTTACGGTGTATTGTTAAGTAAAAACCATATTCTTTTAAGGCCCGTTTGGTTTATGGGGTTAGGATCGGTTTTGGGTTAAAAACATAGAATCATTTGTTTGGTTATATTTTTTTGATTTAGGTTTACATTTTGAATCCAAATAGTAGGGGATGTATAAAAGGAGAGGGGTTTGAAGGGTTTTATGACATGTTGTGGGGCCAAATATTTTCTCTCTCACATCTTTTTTATTTTTATCTTTTCATTAAAAATAAAAATAATTTTTAATTTATATTTTAATACATAATATATACTACATCCGTCCTAAAATTATTGTCTACTTTTGACTTTTGAAGTCTTTCTTTGTCAACTTTGACTTTAAATATTTTTGTTTGTGCTTTTTAGTATTTGATGCATAATATATGAATGGATTGAGTTTTAAATGTATTTTTTATTGGTATAATTTTCATCAAGTATTATGTACATAAACAAAATATTAAAGTTAAAGTTGACAAAGAAAGACTCAGAAAGTCAAAAGTGAACAATAATTTTAGAACGATATTTAAATATTATTTTCTCTATCCTAATCAAATCTAAATCCAAATGTTACACTAAATTTAAATCCAAATCTAAGGGTGCGTTTGGTTCGCAGAATGTTTTTGTTGGAATTGTAATGTGTTTGAGGAATTGGAATCTTAAGGAATTGAAATGTTAAAGAATTGGAATGTTAATGAATTGGAATCTGAAGGAATTAGAATTGTGAAATCTATGCGTGTTTGGGGTTTGGAAAAATGAATGAAAAAACAAATTATATAATTATATTAATAATAATAAATATAATTTTTTTTTAAAAAATAAAATAAATAATAATAATATAAAATTTAAAAAATACTATAATTTTTAAATAAATAAATAGATAATAATAAATAAATAAATAATAATAATATAATTTTAAATATATAATAAATATAATTTTTAAATAAATAAATAAATATAATTTTTAAATAAATAATAATATAATTTTTAAATAAATAAATAAATAACTTTAAAATAAATAAATAAATTTCAATTTAAAAAATATATAAAAAAAATTATAAATAATAAATAATAAAATAAAAAAATAATTAATAATAATTAATAATAAATTTGTAATAAAATAATACTAATAATAATAAATAAATCAAATTAAAAAAAAAATTAAAAAAAAATAAAAATTAAAAAAATAAAAAAATATAAAAAAATATAAAAAAATTAAAAACATAATAATAATAAAAAATAAATATAATAATAATTATAATAATAATAATGATAATAATATAAAAATTTATTTTTTGATTGATAAAATATCAAATTATGGAATTTGAAACTTTCATTCTGTTTTAGGATGGAATGTTAATTCACACTAAAGGGAATTTGTGGTGATTTCATTACATTTAATTCCGCGAAACCAAAACACATTATGGAATTGGAGTCAGATTTTCCTACCCATCCGCTTTTTTCCCTAAAATTTGTTGGGCGGGAGAGTTTCATGGAAATATTCGAAATTTGAATAATCAACATACAAGTACATAGAGCTTAAATGGAAATGAGTAAAACCATATTCTTTTAGTCTAGTATAAAATATAAATGTAACTGATTCAATCTTGAAGGTTTGGGACTGTCTGTGGGGAGCATAAAGTAAAGGGTTCAGAAGCGATGGACTGCAGGCGATAACAAATTACGGGTCAAAGGCACCTTGGTTGCACCCTTATCCCATGGTCCACGCGCATTGAGAAGAGGAGGTATCAGGGTCCACGCTTGAAATTAGCCATCAGTGTTCACATGCATCGAGAAGAGTCAAGTCCACATTTTGATTATCAAGTTTTTTTTTATCATTTTAATTAATTGGAGTTGTTATTTTCACCGCTCGTAGTTTTACGTACACAAGACATTGTTTTGAATTTTGTTTATATACTGTAATACGGTAATATAGTTTTAGTTTGGCTTTTAACATTTGTAAATTACTTTGAAGTTGAACTGGAAGCGACGTTAGGCAAGTCCAAAAGCTATAAAGTCGGACCATATGATATTAATTGTTGAAGGTCTTTGGGAGTTACGTAGGAAAGCGACCATCAACATTGTTTAATATATACGTAACGGTCCAATCATATCTTATCTCGACACAGACCCCGAGAATAACTGGATTACATCACCTTTAATTTACTGCTATTTGAGCCCCTACGTCGTCAAGCACATTAGTCGTGCACTATACGACACGACAACTGAGACAAGACAAATGAATATCTTTTTCTTTGAAATTGTGATTTGTATTATAAATCAATCCAAATAATCAGCTTACAAAGATTCATTAGATTAGAATGGACATGCTCATTGATGACGTATAATACGAATACCAAGCTTACTAGGCTTAATTCATAATATACGCATATGGGCCCAGGCCCAATACAACAAATAGCCGGATTGCTAAGCCTGACAAAGGTCACACTCCGAATATTCCAAAGACGCACGTGAGAATCTTTAAAGCCGCACCATTGCGCCTCCGCGGACATACACTGACCACTGAAGATTACTCGCGTCCGCAGAGACGATTACACGTGGACCCTTGCCCGACAAGGGACCCACTCCGGCCACAAACAGTTATAAGCGAAATACTAGGGAACCCTAGTATTGGGCTTGCCTATAAATAGGGGTCATTTCACACCCTAAAGAGGTACATTCTGTCTAATCATTAGTACACACACACATATTCTGACATTCTCTGACAAATATGAATACTTACTCTCACGCCGGAGTTTAATCGTGGGGTCCGTCCCCACGGTAAGACTAACGGTTTACTTTTGATTGTGCAGAAAATCATCTCACTTCTCTTGCTCTAGTACAAGATTGAGCACACGAATCATTGGGAGGCCTGGCCCGACTAAGGACTTCAACACCTTGCTAAATCCGACACGAATTTTGTACTAACAAGTGGCGCCATCCGTGGGACGCTTACGCAACCACGATTCTCTAAAAACTCACCATGAGCACTCACGAACAACAAATCACAAACAATCCCACGTCCGCCGTAAGGAACACATGGGGAAGGAATGGTCCCCAGGGTCTTGAGGAACCTATGTCTGACGAGGTTCTTAGGAAAATGTGCGACAAGAATTATCACCAACTCTTGCCGCTCATCGCCGAAAAGATGCAAAAAGAAAAAGAGCAGAAAGACAAACTCAACGCAGTGAAAACATGACTGATCTATGGCGAAGAGTCCAGAATTAAGATAAGAAACCGTGAAGAATCGCACTACTCTGAATCTAAGACACCAACCGCCCGAACAGAACCCAGAAGAAGGCACGGAGATAGGTATTCCCGAAGCCCATCACACACGCCCCAGGCATTCCCGAAGCCCATCACCACACGCCAGTGTTTTCAAAAGGCTTAAAAAGTACAGACCCCCTTCACCGCGGCCCCGACCACGGAAGGAAGGAGGCGTGTTTAATAGGTTGGGAAGAAAGGAGCCAGCTACATCCACACGTTTTGATAGAGCTAAAGTAGAAGCAAGAAGGCGTCAACAAAAGGGAACACCATCTCGTACGACTAGCCAATATTCAGAGAGTGAAGATAGTGAAGGGGGTCACTGGAAATCTAAATCAAGAAGACAAAGATCGAAAACCTATGAAGACGATCTCTCCCAGCCTTGGACATATGAGGAAAGAAACCCTTCCACACCTCGGATCCGGCATTTTAGTCTCCCGAGGACTAGGATGCGTAGCCATGTCAAAACATACGATGGAAGTGGAGATCCGGAGGATCACTTAAAGCTATTTCAATCGGCCGCAAAAATAGAAGGTTGGGCAATGCCGACATGGTGCCACATGTTCAACTCAACCCTCACCGGGAATGCCAGAGTTTGGTTTGACAAGCTACCAAAAGAATCGATCGATAGCTATGAAGATCTAAGAACAGCGTTTAGAGAAAACTATCTTCAGCAAACAAAGCACATCAAGGACCCGGTGGAGATACATCACATCAAGCAAATAGACGGAGAATCTACGGAAGACTTCATGGAAAGGTATAAGGCAGAAGTCCTGAACGTAGAAGGAACTCCGGAATGCATGAGAATCTCCGGGTTTATGCATGGAATAACCCACCCTGGGTTAATCAAGCGTCTATATGAAAGAATTCCTAGATCTATGGACGAAATGTATAGAATGACTACGTCCTTCTTACAAGGGGAAGTTGCTGCACTCAGTCACGGCCAGAGAAAAGCGCTGGTATGTGCTTAATTACACATACCATTTTCTATTAAAAACGGACTTAAAAGACTAAAAACGTACCAAAAATACATTGTATTTGT
>BQNB010195635.1:0-10235 GCA_026074375.1 Tanacetum coccineum | reverse complement strand
ATCTCTAGTCTCTAGCTATCATCTTAGTATATTAGTCAAGCTATATCTTGTACTTTCTTGGGCCTAACTAAGAAAAGAGAACAAGAGAAGAAAAGCAAAAGCAAATACGACTTTCAGCCAGGCTGCTTCATTCAAGTCTAGGACTTAGGCAAGACTTATAAATTGAGCAGTTATAAAGCAATCGCATTTCTCGTCTCTCACTTAGCTCTGATCTGGTGTCGTCGCTCACAGTCCAAGAAGAGTAGTCCTTTCATTGGCTAGCGGGATTACGCTTAATGGGATAGACCGATCATCGCTTCCTTCCTCTACGAGTTCTGGAGTCAAGCCAGCAAAGAAGTAGACTCATTCCTTTTTCACTGGCTAGGGATATTCGACGTTTAATGAGATAGTATAGTTCTAGACTAAAGCTAGCAAAAAACAAGACTGAGGTCGATAGGGGCATTACTAGTAATTGCTAAGGTGCTTTATTAAGTATTAACCACGCTCATCTCCAGTCTCTTTCCAGCCTTTGCGATTTCATATACTATTCCCGTATGCCATATCTCTTATTCAATCTTGCTATACGTCCAAGCTCTCCCCCATCGGTAGTTGGAAGCAGAACTGAGACTGGATGTGACTGAAGGAAAAGGGAGATAGGTGTGATAGGAGGGCACGGTTAAACAGGTAAGCGAAGGCTCTCTCTCTCGCTCTGTGGTCTTGTGTGAACTCCTTTCCGCCCATTATTGATCTTCACTCTAAGTGAGCAGGTCAAAGCAGTTGAGGTGATAGCAATAGTAAGCAGGGAAGCAGAAGCAAAAGGTCTTCAAAGAACTTTTGTGTAATAAAGCTTCTTGGTCTCATTTCATTGGTCTCTAAGGTAAAGTCTCGCTTAATCATTCATCTTTTTCTGTAAGGCCTCGGGCCCCACGAATTCCGATTTCTGTTTTTGTTTGTATTAAAGTGTTGGTAGCTTCTAGCCTCGAGCTGGAAAGTCTCATTGAGTTCCCAGCTAGGCCTACGCTACGATCGTTAGAACTCCCTTCAAAAAGTCGAAAGCCGGTCGTCTGCTAAAGCCTTAGAAGCTGAGGTTAGAAAAGGTTTCTCCCGCTGTTGCTAGTTCTTCCGTTGTTGGTAGTTCCTCAGGTCGGGTTGTTGATTTTTCAGAGCTTTTTCAATTCTTTCAGAACCTTTCGTATGCGCCTATTGGAAGATTTGGGCTACCTCCTCTCTTTCCGATCTCATTCAGATAATAAGCCAGTCCGGTTTATTAGATAGTGAGTGGGTAAGAGAGGTGCTTGGTCTGTCTCCGAATGTGGGCCTAGAAGCATTAGCCGAGTCTCTGAATATTCCCGAGGGTTCTCAGGATAAAGACAGCCTTAAGGTGCTAACGGAGCTTCCACGGTCTCAGTCCATGAAGGTGCTTGCTTTATTGGTTGGCAGCTTGGTTATAGTCGTTATGAAGAATGAAGGAGCACTGCTGCACTTCCACGACATGGGAAAGGATCATGGGATGAGGAAAAGAAAGAAAAGGTGCAAGGTGAAATGAGTTCAAAGGAATTAGTTAAGACACGCTTCTTTAGCACAGGCCACGGAGTGAAGTTGGAAGGTTCAATGAACTACGCGAAGGGAAAATCTTGGGCGCTATTGTTGTCTATATACAAGTGGAGTAGACAGCGAGCTCCGCTTGAACAGAAAGCAGCAAGCTGCAAGCACTACTCCAAAAGCAGTGAGCTCCGCAACAAAAGCGAAGCGAGCCGCGGTAGCCTATTCCGTTTTTCAGCTGCATCGTACCGGGAGGGGTCCGTACCTCCTTTAGATAGAGCCCCCCTGCTCCTAATGTAGAGCTAGAACTACTGCTACCGTGGAATCCGCGGTCACACATAAGTATCTCGCCTTCCAAAAAAAGCGGCTGCTAATTAGCACTAATGCTAATGGGGACCATCGATCAAGAAGGACTTCGGAGACTGCAATCGAATTGATCAAAAAATAGAAATAGGGCCAACTCTTCTAGTTGCGCCTCTAACCTTACTACGCTACCCTGATAAAAGGTCGAATTCAGCAGGACTGCAGGCACGAAATGCCGATCAAATCCGTTAAAGGAAGCCTAATCAAAGCGGGCAAACAAGAAGATCTGACTGAGTTGATGATGGACCGGATCTCGAAAGGCGAGAGGCTTTCATAAAGACGTATGATAAACGGAGGGTCGAGAGAGGCTTATTTCACGATCCACCCAACCCAGCTAAGCTAATAAATGCTGCACGGGACTAATCTTTATTACTTTATATAAAAAAAAGAAAATTCCTGCAAAGCAAAGAAGTGTTTGCTTCTCTCATAGGTTCAGAGTCCTATAAGTATCCTTTAGTAGCTTGTTCCTTTGAAACGTTAGCATTATATTTATCCATATAAATGACCACCCCATTAGTTTCTTCGGGGTAAATTTGAGCTAATTTTTTCAAAATTAAACTAGTTGATATTAGAACATATCAACCCATATTATATTATAACTATATATACATTTACGAGTACTACATAGGAATTCGACCTTTCTAATCTTTTATATAATAAAAAAATTACATCATTTCGGAGTTTTCTATCAGATTAAATCTTATGAGAAAATAAATTGGACCAATCAGAACACTTGATTTTGCCACGTAGGCAAAATCGTGCGATCTGATTGGTCAATAAAAAGTCAAAATTAAATCAATTTGGTCAAAATTGAAAAAAAATTGGTCGAGAAATCTAATTGAGAAAAAAACACATAAAAATATATGTGTCAAATTTATGAAAACAAAACGAGCCCAATATTGCAACGCTTCTTACGTCCACACGATTTTATAAAAAATGTTGAAGTTTAATATATATTTTTTAAAAATTTACGGAAATATCGGTTTGCTGCAAAGTTAGTCCTTAATGACTAACTTTGCAACGGAACGCTAACCTGAAGGGCTTTTTCCGTAAGAATTTTTAAAAACAATTAACGAAAATAGCCATTGGGGTTATCGGTCCTTTACAAGGTTAGTCCCGTGCTCTCAGCGAGCGCGAGTTACAAACCTCGTTTATATATACGTTTGTCAAAGCTACAAATATAGTTTTACAACTAACAGGTTACCAAATTAACCCATTTTCAAGTAAACAAGTCAAAATTGTCACTTCTAAGACGAGTGATGATGTTCATTTACCACAGCCACAAGAGGAAGACTCAAGAACTCCGCAGCAAACGCATACAACAAAGGAGGAACATTGCAACAGGAAAAAGAAATTTGCAAATCGACAAGTGTTTGGATGTACGTTAAGAAATTATTGCCAGTACAAGAATCATATTCAGGGTGCGTTTGGATTGTTGAGTCATTGTCTTCTTCATCCTCATCTAGAAAAACAATTGCAGAAAAAGTATTCAAAAAAAAAAGAAAAAAAAAACTGATATATTGATTTAAATTAGCTAAAAGTTGTCGCCAAATACAAATGATAATTCCGTCAAGCATTTGTGCAGGAACTTTACCATTTTCATCCTCATAAACACGTCAATAAAATGTTACAAGAATATTCAGATTGAAGATCACAGTAACATTGTTGAACCAATTCACTTGATGATGGAGGAAGGTGGCTGGTCAACATGCATGGTAACATTAACATGGAATGAGAATAACACACTTTTGAGTATCCTCAAACCCATCCCTATAAACCAAACATATACAAGCATTATCGTCCCCATTTAATCATTCCAAAACCACAATCCAAGCACCATCACAGGGTGTTTAAAGTTACCGATAGATAATTTTACAGTTATCTTATCAGAAAATTTTGTAGAAAGTTATAAGCATAATCAATTCAATTTAACACATATCATATACACATTGGAGTTTAATCAACTCAAAAGATAAATGTTGTGTCATGTCTTTACCTATGGACTGCTTATTAACCTGAACTTCATATTGCAGTCCAATGGCATCCAAAGTTTCTTTGTCGGCGTCAAAGATGAAATACAACTTTGTTCAAAATATATCATCAACCTCATGAGTACAAATACCGCAAGTAAAAAAGTTGGGGACACCATGATACATTGAAACTAATAAAAAATACTTCATAAAACAACATACTTGTGAAAACAATTACTACGTAGTAAAATACTTTATTCTTTAGAACTTTTGATTATGAGTAACTTAGCTTGTTTGGCTCATCTTTGGCTGCCATCTAATAGACGTAAATAAAGATAAAATGGAGCCAAAATAATAAAAAGAAAGTTGCTGATATGTTGGTATTCATGGCAGCAGCAAACTACCATGAATTGATAACCAAATTAACATACGAATGGAAGCACAACAAATAGCTCGTGGTCTAACAGAAAATTTGTAAAAGTTTTAACTCATGTTAAACGGATGATAGAAAGCATGCAATTGATGGGATTTCGCAATCACAATATTCTAAGACAACAAAAACTTGCAAACTCAGACACTTGTTTAACATAAGAACAAAGGATTGCAAACAACAAAGGTACTAAACACCAATACTATTAGCAAAAGAACAAAGGATTGCAAGCTAAATGATGAAAACCGATGTTTCAACATTCAAAATCTGGACAAAGGCGATGTGAATCTTTTAAGAAGACTTCAAATCTGGACGAGTCCTCACAAAAATACCATTTTTATGGTGAAACCGCAAATACCTTAAAGAATGTATATTAAACACAACAGCAGCAACTGATTGCTTGTTGAATGGACACCACCTCATTTCTAGTGTTCTCAATTTAGGGCGCCCCTTGGATAATTCCACAAGTCCTGCATCAGATTCTCCTATATTTTGTAGAAAGAGATATTTCAAATTATGACCATACTTTCCAATGTACCCCAAACCCATATCCGTCAATCGACAAAGGCGAATATCTAGACTTTCGAGTTTGCTACAACCATTTAGCATAGCTCGGATCCCAGTGTCCAGCAGTAAATATGTTCTACCCTTTTTTATACACAAAATCATATGGAAATCGCCCAGATTCTTCAAATAAGTTCATATACACTCTAGAGCTTCATTTGTTATATATTTGAGTAAAACATGCAAGAATTTCCAAATTACAACACCCTTGTGCGAGAGAAATCAGTCCCAAGTGAGTCACGTGCTTATCATAGGTAAGTTTGCGCAATTTTTTGCAAACCTGGCCAATAACTTGCAAACCCCTGTCTCCACATATATCCTCGGTATGTAGAACTTCCAAATTGGGACATCTCTCAATCAATAAACACTGGCAATTAGGTTCCGAACCTCTACACTGAAGATTTAATTCCCTTAGCTGATTCACAAGAGGGAGTACAAACGGACATGAACTTACAGGCAAGTCATATATACCTAAACTACGCATATTCAGGGGGAACGTAAAACAAACATACTCATCATATTTATCAAAAGAAGCCCCATCGGAATCTTCCAACCTAACAGCATGTCTAATGGCTTCTCCTAGTTTACCTAGACTACATCGACGAATCTTCAAAGATACTAAAGTTTACTACAGTTTTTTGCAAGAAGTGTAAGAGCATTCCCATCATAACAATCAAAGCTGATATCAAAATGCAATGATTCAATAACCTTGTTATGCAAAGCTAATTCACATAACCAATTCCCACATATCGTCGAAACCGAATGTTTTCAACTGATTACAGTACTTAGCGACGTGTAGTAACCCACTCGTACTAACACCATGCCCACACCTACCTTCAATCTACAAGACCCTTAGATCTTTACCACGTGTTCTCCCCAATAGCTCAAGATCCTCATCGTCAACATACATATCGCGGATACAAAGTGCATTCAAGCGCTTAAAAGAAACAAATAATTCTAAAATCCATGGGGTCACTTGAAAAACTGGAAAATCATCTTGGCGCAACAATCCTACAAGTGCTAATGACTCGATAAAAGGGAATCTCTGACTTAAACGAGACGGGTTTCGGAGGTAATGCACATGGACAGTTACATGCTTACGCGTAATACCATCAAGTTCATACAGCTTACGGGAAACTAAAGAAAGAGAGTTACGGTCATTGACGTCGCGTATGTAAGGCATAACACAGCTAAAAACAGTATCCATAATCTTAATTCTATAAAAGGGTTTTGCAACAGAACATGAGATCAATTACTACTATCAAATACTTAAAAATAAGAAACGAGAATCAGAAAACAGTCTTACCGCCTCCGGTTCTTTCAAGGGTTTTGTGTGGGTGAAGAATGATTTGAGAAAATGTTTGTGCATTTCTTTCTAATGGGTCGGATGCTGATTTGGTAAAGGTCCCCTAATTTATATTTGGGTAAATTACGTCGTTGGTCCTTGATATGAGCTTCGTTTGCCGGTTTGGTCCCCGTTTTACTATTCTGTCATAACTAGTCCCGACTTTGCTATTTTGACACCCTTTTGGTCCCGATACGTAACTAGCGTTACTTGGCCTGCTAGCTGACTTTTCTAGATGGGTATTTTTGTCTTTTCGTCTATAAATCAATTACACCATTGATCCCTCACCAACTCTTCGTCTAAATTCAACAACATCAAGAACGGATCATCACATACTCCCCTAACATTGTGTTTTTGAGTTTTGTGTTGAGAAAAGTGATACCGGACTGAAGCAAAACCACAACTAAAATATAAAATGTAATAAAAGATGACACACAGATTTAACGTGAAAAACCCAATAGGGTAAAAACCACGGGCAAGGAAAGATACGTTTCGCTATGATGAAAATTAGGAGTTACACCTTCTCTAGTTACAAGGATTATCTTGTGACTAGGAAATATACTATAAACTCTCAAATTAACTCAAACACTACTAGGAGATAGAAAGAAAAGAATGAGATAAGATGCAACAACTGAGGTCCACGAACCTCTATTTATAGTGCTTGCAAGTTGCATTTGGTCCATGTAAACACACAAAGAATATATGCTTCCACCGTCCATATCTTTTCCACTTGACAAGAATATCATGTCACTTGACTAACTTGACATGCTTATGTCATGTTTCTAGAAGCTAATATATATCAACAATCTCTCACTTGAAGATTCGATTGAAGCCCAATCAATCTTCACACCGTTATCCTTCCTTGCACTTTCATGTTGCTTACGTTTCTGCTAGGCCGCATAGGATCGGCACCATATAAACTTGTCACATTTTATTGCTTTTGTTAAATAATTTAACACGTTATCATCAGTATGAATTATCCGCATATCTACGGTTCCTTCTTCCACTTTCTCACGAATGAAGTGGTACTGAACTCGTATATGCTTTGTCTTTGAATGAAATGATGGATTCCTTGCAAGATACAAGGTACTATGGTTGTCACAAAATAGAGTAATTTTCTCTTATTTGTGCCCAAGCTCTTCTAACAACATTTTCACCATACTACTTCTTTGCTGGCTTGAGCAGCTGCAACATATTCTGCTTCTATTGTTGACATCACCACAACTGACTGCAGTTTTGAAACCTAGCTTACTGTTCTGCCAGAAAGTGTAAACACATACCCGGTGGTTGATTTACTTCTGTCAAAATCACCCACGTAATCAAAATCAACATATCATTTGACAATTAAATCTGAATCCCCAAAACATAATGCAACATCTAAGGTTCCTTTAGTGTATCTAAGGGTCCTCTTCACAGCTTCCCAATGCTCTCGACCAGGTTTCACCATGTACCGACTCACTAATTCCAATGCATGTGCAATGTCTGGTCTTGTACAAATCATCGTGAACATTAGACTTCCCACTGCTGATGCATACGGTACTCGAGACATCTTCATCCTCTCTTTTTAACTGCTAGGACTCATCTTGGAGGATAACTTGACATTAGTACGAAACGAGGTTGATATTGGCTTACAATCTTGCATATTAAATATTTGCAAGATTTTCTTCACATAACTTTTTTGTAAAAGCCAAATTTTCCTACTAACTCTATCTCGGTGAATTTGCATCCCTAGAATCTTGCTTGCGGGTCCAAGGTCTTTCATCTCGAATTCTTTATCCAGTTCAGCCTTCAATTTATTGATACGATCTTTGTTGGGGCCTGCTACCAACATGGCGTCAACGTATAACATCAAAATGTTAAAATCATTATTTCCAAACCTCTTGAAATATGCACAAGGGTCTGCGTGTAGTCTGTTATATCCAAGGCTCCTGATGAAAGAATCAAATCTCTTGTACCAACACCTCGGCGCCTGCTTTAAACCGTACAGAGATTTGTTTAACCTACAAACCAAGTTCTTTTTTCACTTTTGTTTAAAACCTTCTGGTTGGAGCATGTAAATTTCTTCTTCAAGATTTCCATGAAGAAATGCGGTTTTCACATCTAGCTGCTCTAGATGTAATTTATTGATGCGATCTTTGTTGGGGCCTGCTACCAACATGTCGTCAACATATAACAGCAAAATGATAAAATCATTATTTCCAAACCTCTTGAAATATGCACAAGGGTCTGCATGTAGTCTGTTATATTCAAGGCTCCTGATGAAAACCGCATTTCTTCATGGAAATCTTGCACGATACCTCTCCACCTGATCATCACCATTTCTCTTGATCTTATACACCCATTTGTTTCCAATGGGTTTTCTACCTCCTGGTAGTGGCACCAATTCCCATGTTTTGTTCTTATGAAGAGCTTCAAGTTCTTCTTGCATAGCTTCCTTCCAGAACGACGCATCTGGATTATTCAGTGCTTCTTGAAGAGTTGACGGCTCTCCATCCTCTGTAAGAAGACAATATGCAACGTTGCTCTCCATAACATAATCTGAGTGCCACACTGGATGTTTTCTTTGACGATTAAAAGTACGGGTTGCTAGAGCTTGAGACTCACTTGTCTCATTCACCTCGTGCTAAGGTGCGACTTTAAAAGAATAATTCAACTTAAATTCCTTTTCCATATGTATTGATGTAGTTTCCCTTATAGTGTTATCTCCTTCTTCAATTTTTAGAATTTTGTCTTCCATAAAGACAACATCTCTATTGACGACTACTTTGTGGGTAGTAGGGTCCCACAAGCGATACCACTTTACTCCGTCAGCGTACCCCAAAAAAAAGCATTTTTTGGATTTTGGATACAGCTTTGTAGTTTCTTGATAATTGTACATTACGTACACATGACTTCCAAATATATGAAGGTCTGAATAGTTTACCGGCTATTCCATCTACATCTCTATTGGTGTCTTCAACTCAACTACAGTTGAAGGTGAACGATTTACCACATAACATGCGGTATTAACTGCCTCTACCAAGAAATTTTTACCAACCTTGTAGTTGCCAACATTGCTCTTTCTCTTTCTAACAAGGTTTTGTTCATCCACTCTGCTACTCCATTCTATTGAGGAGTGTATGCTATTGTGAACTACCTTTTGATTCCTTCTTGCCTGCAAAAAGTATTAAATTCATCACCGATGTACTCACCTCTATTATCCGTCCTCAAACACTTGATCTTCTTTCTAGAATCAAGTTCAACTCGCGCTTTATATACTTTGAAAACATCAAACACATCAGACTTCTTGATTGGGTACACCTAACATCTTCTGGAATAAACATTAATGAAGGATACATAATACTTTGCTCCTCTCATGGATTGAACCGGTGCTTGCCTATAACCACCCGCAATTTTCATCAATGTAAATATCCATCTATAAAATTAGATGCATTATAATATCTATCTATTATAAATATATCACCTTCTTACAGGGAAACTTTTTGCTTTATCTCATAACGCAACATAACTTGCATCTCTAAAGTAAACGAGCTCACGCAACCTTTATCAATGCTATCTATATCTATGTTTATATCATGTAAACATCCTAATATGTTAAGTCTATATCTTAATATCATTTTTACCAAGTACATTATCCATTTAACGTACTTTTCAAAATGTTATTTCAAAACAAGCATTAAACGTTAACGTTTAAATCAAGACCCTAATTATATGTAATGTATACATATAAAATGAATGTACAAGTCATTAAAAGCTCAAGGTACAAGCTATTAAGCACACATTCAAATAAGCTTATTTTACCACCGTTTTCATTCTAGTTTCTTACCTCTACTTTAACACAAGGTACAAGCACTTAATACACAACCTTTAAACCATAAACCCTAACCCTAATCATCCTAAACCCTAATCTAAAACCTTAAAAACCCTAAACCCTAATTTCACTTTAACCTTAAAACTAAGCCATAAAACCTAATCCTAAGCCCTAAACACTAATCCTAAACACTAAACCATAATCCTAACACTAATCCTAAACCTTAATCTA
>BQNB010195632.1:0-11353 GCA_026074375.1 Tanacetum coccineum | reverse complement strand
GTGTGAGGGTGAGGCTCTTTATAGCAGCAGAAGAACATTCTAGGACCTTAGCTTCCATCAATCATCCACCTTTGATCATCTCTAATCATTATATCTTTGTTTTGGCCGTTGGATCACTAAGTGACCTCACACGGATTGCCAAGCTGGCAATCCATGTGAGGCTCACTTGTGCTTCTTCTCTGAGTAGAAATAATACAAAACCCACATTCCATGTGTGCTTCTCCATTGATGGTGTGGCTATGTGCTTGAGTGAGGTGCTTAGATCTCTTGATTTTACTAATCTCTCCCTACCATCTTGTTTAGGAGCTCATGAATAGACTTACTTGCCCCTCAATTTCCATTTGCCCTCTATTTTACCCTGGCTAGTGAATTTTGTAGTGACGATGAACAGTAAATGGGTCTTGGCGCCACTTTGACTGTTAAATCAGTTGGAGTTTGGGGGAATTGCAAATCTAGTCCCTTACAATCCTTTCTCCATTTCTAATATAAATGGCAGTTTAAATAATTGCAAGAATGGTCCCTGGAGTTTATGTGAAATGAAATAGACTAGTAACATGGGCTTATGATTAGGCCTAAGTTTTATCTTTGGATCCGGGTAAAGAATTTTAGGGTTTTTTAGGCCCATTAAGGGTTCTAGGGCCCAATTGGAGGTGAGGGGTTATTTTTAGATTTTTGTGAAACTTTGAGGGTGAAAATGGATTATTTTTTAGTTTTGTCTCTTATTAAAAACTAAACCTAAATTCTAATTAAAATTAATTAAACTAATTAAAAATTAACCTAAGGACTAACGGTGCAAAGGGAAAAAGGACTAACTGAGTAACTAGCTAACTAACGAAGGGACTAACTAAAAAACTTAAAAGTTACAAACTCAGCCCCTGAAAGCCCAGCCCGATCATAAATTTAGCCCAATTAAACCCAAAATAAGATGAACTATTAAAAAGTGCTTATCAGAGGAAACTCAAAAGAGCTAAGTTGTAGATTAAGCTGGGGTGAACAACATTAATAAAAGCACTATGGGATGAAACCCACTGATAAGCTCAATTAAAGCTTATTTATTAGCTGTTTACAAAAACAAGGGCTTATCCTTGGGTTTTGCTAAATAAGCTGTAAAAAGCTCAAAATAAGCTTAAAGTAAAATCTAAAAGCTGTTCTAAACTCCCTAAGATGTGCTTAAACTAATTGAGAAAAGAAACAAAAGCTGGAAACACTTTTAAGCTATTGAAAATGATTATGAAAATGACTAACTCAGGAATTAAGCTAAAATGCACAAAATCAAATTAAGCTAAAAAGCTCAAAAAACAAATCTAAATTATGAGCTTCTGAAAACTTATTAAACTACTTATAAACTAACTATTTAAGCAATAAAAACTACTACCTTAAGCTAGAATTCAGATTTTTAGAAACTAAATATTTAACCTACTGTTTTTGGTGTTTTTGATTTTTATAACTTTTTGACAGCAAGATTAAACAAGGAAATAAGCTACAAAATGAGAACTAGACCATAATCTATGTTAAGCATTAACTACTCTATAACCTACTTGAATTTTAAAACCTAAGTCCTAGGATTACCTAGCTAAAAATGTAAACCAAAGTGACAGCAGGAACTGCTAGTGTTCCTGCTGATGCACTATGCACAAGCACAAACTAAGAAGTGCAGGTTACCTAAGGGGTAAACCTGCACTTAGACACACTCAACTAGAGTGAAAGGACACAGAACAAGAAATATCCAAGCCTTGAGTGGCTTGGATTAGATTTTCACAAACAAGAACTAAGGAACAAAGTACCCTGGTGCAGGAATGAACATAATAAGCCTCAAAATGATTTTTAATGCAAACTAACCCCTAAAACCTCTTATACACTAAATGACTTGAGTAAGCTAAGCTGTTTAGAGAAAAAGGACCAAATGGATTTGACTTTTTCAGGTCAAACTAACTTTTACCAAACACTCCTTAAAGTGAATGACAAACTTGACATAAGCTTTAAAATGAAAATTACCTTATAAATCCTAATTACCAGATGAAAATCAGATTATAACAAACTAGACAAACACAAATCAACAACTGATTAAGCTATAAAGCAGATCTAAGAGATATATTGATATTTTTGATTTTTTTTAAGATTTTTAAGAAAATAACATGAACTTTGAGATCTAAACTATGATAAGCAAAAACAGATAGGCATACTTGACTAATAAGCAAAATGAAACTAAATTAAGCTATAATAAGCAACTAAATAAGCAGATAGATTAAGCAATTAAGCAAATCTTACTTAATAGGCTAATTAATTACTATTTAAGCTAGAAATTAAAAGGGACACTTACTTTGGCCTCTAGCTAAACAAGAGGAACCACAATGGCAGCTACAAGCTCTCCTAGCTTATAAATAAGCTAGGAGTTAAGTCCATAGAGATCCTTCCCTTATTGATCTCTCTTCCAAATAAGCTCATAATCCAAATTTGCAAAGGTAAATAGAACTTAATCTGATTAAATTGTTAAGATAAGATTAAGACAGTATTAAGCTCAAATCAAAAGCTTATAGACTTTTGAGAGCTTATGGTAGCTTATTGAGTTACTAGTGAAGAAAATGGAGCTTATAAGTAAAAGAGATTAAGAACATGTAAAAGCAATCACTGAATTTATTAACTGAAAACCTTGATTACATTATATTAAAGAGGATTACAACTGATTAAAAGAAAATTACAATAAGCAATTTAAAAAGCTACACTAGGTGACTAAAAATCTAGAAAAAGAAAGATAAAAGGTAAAAAAAAACTCCTAGTTCTAGATAGTGAATGTGTGTGAAGGTGAGGGCTATTTATAGCCTGCCAAGGATCCTTCTAGCCCCTTGCTTGATACCCACGCTCCTTTTGATCTACACCTTTCATTCCTTCAATCATTGGATCTTAATGTTTGAGCCGTTGGATCAAATGCATACTCACACGGATTGCCAAGCCAACAGATAACTTCATCATCCCCGATTTTTTACTTTTCCCATGCTAAGCATAAAAATAAGATCATTGTTAATTACAAGTCATGACACTAACACTACTCATAAATACTAATTATGTATTTACTTTTCCTCCCGCAAATCCTACTTTTGTATCTTAAGATTTTACTTAAGTCATATACCCGAAGGCTCTTTAAGACTTTTGTTTCGATACTTATTAATTCCAAGAATAAAGCGTAACAGTTAAAAACGCAATAATTAGCTCCTAGCCCTTTTCAAAAGATCAAATGTCATCAAGATTAAAGTCCACATCGAGGCAACCAAAATTTGGCTTTTATTAGGCTACTTAAGCAAGGCATCATTCATGTCATATACCCTAAGGCTCTTTAAGACATGAATGGACCAATCTTATTTGCACCATATACCCTTAGGCTCTTTAAGGCACAAAATAAGACAAAAAATTAAGCAACATTATTAAACCTCAGTCCTTTAGAAGGCTACAACATTGGCCACGCCTCCGACAAGATGTAGCAAACATATTTTGACTTTGGTAACTTCCTCGACCTTTTAGAAGGTTGTAACATCGGTTGTGAGCAGGCAAGATGCAGCAAACTTTTATCAGTCTTGGATTATTATTGAATTCTACTTATCCCGTATACCCTAAGGCTCTTTAAGGAATAAGCAAAAATTTTATTAATGTGATACATATAGTATGCCAAATTAAGTATTCCTAATGTGTACTCATCCCCCCCGCCCGCCCCCTTAAAAAATTAACCCACCCAAAAGGGGAAAAAAAACCCCCTTTAAAAGGGGAAAAAAAAACTTTTTTTCCTTATTAGGCTAAAAATATATTAAACCAAAAAACTGCACAACTCTATTTATTAAACATTTATATATAGAGGTGAAACAAGCTAATGGGAGAAAAAGCCACAATTAACAATTATGAGCTTGAAAGAAAACCAACTATTCTATGTTTAATGTCATGACTTATAAATAACACTATCATATCTTGTTCTTCTCAATTTAAAATTTCTAATAAAGAAATTCGCGAAAACTTAGCCTATATAAAATCCAATTCGGCATATTTAAAATCTACTTGAGATTAGCACAAGCCTTCATTTACTAACGATTCAAGTCTTGCATATTTAAAGTCTACGTGAGACTAGCACAAACTATCATCATTAATTGTTAAGGGAAAAAGCTAACACTCAACACGTACGATCGGGTAAAAAATTACTTTTTATTCTTACTAACGGAAAACCTACATTCGTGTCTTTATTTTATTTATTTATTTATTTTATTTTTTTTATATAATTATATTTATGACTAAAAATTTAAATTTTTTGCTATTTTTGTGGGAAAACGGGTACGTGAGAACAAAACAATAAGCAAGCAACATCAAATCGATAGATTCCCTTCCCCAAACTAAAACGAAACATTGTCCTCAATGTTTAAAGTCGGGTCTCTACGAAAATCTAAGCCGTTTATGAGGTATGCAAAGATAGACGTTTAATCGATAATGATGAAAGGATATCGGATCTCCCCAAACTAAATTCACACAAAGGATGAGAAGCTCGAGTAAAACGGGATACAACACCGGACACGAGAGGCTTTAGAAATTGTTGGGAGAATCCTGCAAAAATCACAACAAGCAACAAACAACAAACAACGAGAAATCGGAAAGAGGATAGCCACAACACATCACAACACATTATTTAAGAAAATAGAAAGAAAATGGATAAGCATGGGGTGAACTCCCACGAAGCGGCTTGTTTTTGGTCACCGAGTCGCAAGCTCGACTCGATCCCTGAATTAATTCGTCCTTAGGGAGAGCAAATGGAAGAGAAAATCTCAATCGGGCTTTCATTAATGTTTGGACAAACATTAAAGCACATGAAAGTTCCATCCCAATGAGAGGCCACCGGCTCTAAGTGGAGATGCCGGGGTCAAAAATGGTATCCTCATTTTTGGTGGAGGAAAGTAAGGGAGAAACCTCAGGGTAGGTTACAAATGGGAGAAAAGTACGGATGGTAAATGTGAAGGAATCGTCCTCTTCAACATTTAGAAAAACAACATTTTCACCTCCCCCCGAGTCAAAACATTCATCTTCGTTTAATTCATCAAAATCGTTCTTCACGGACGTATCAGGCTCAACGTCAAAGGTAAAATGATTATACTCAGCAAGTGGAACAAAGTCATCGTTAAGCAATTCTTCAAGTAAAAGAATGTCCCCTTCCGAGTCATAGTCACTTTCAACACCCGGTGGTGTTGAATCATCTGACGCAAGAAATATGTCGATCTCTTCCATAAAAGGGTCACTATCCTCAACGGGATATAGAGGAGAGAGAGACCTCGATTGTAGTATCAAAATATTCAGAATTAGATTCTTCTGGAGGTCGAGGAAGAGAAAACTCATCAAAAATAGAATCGATCTTTGTAGAATCAATCGGAGAGTCACGATTTAGTAGAGATTCTAAAAGATCTGATTCGGCGTTAAAGCAACGTTTATCAGTTCCCGGTGGAATTGGAATGACAACATCTAAATCCTTTTGATTAGGAAGAATTTCTTCATTAGTGATAATTTCATCGTCAAGATCGTAAAGAGGATTGGAGAAATATTTAAATTCATCCTTTTGAATTTCCTCTTCGGATAATGACTCATCATCACTAGAGAAATCCTCGTTAGGGTCGAAAAGAGGATTAGAAAAAGTCGTGAAATGAGATTCCGGTGAATCATCATTAATGGCACATCATACTCACTTTTACCATCAGATAAATCCGTGGACTCACTTGGGTTTTGGACAAGGTTCTCAACACTAGACTTTATGAATTCGTCCGATTCTATTTCCGGAATTATGTCAAGATGCTCATCCTCCATTATGAGAGAGTCTTCGGGCTCCTTGATCGGTAAGTCGGGTGTGATTGCTTTAGACGTAGAATATCGAGCAATAATATCTCCTAAAGGAATAAAATCATCCTCATCATCACAAGTAATAGAAAGCATGTAACGACATGCAGCAGAATACTTTTCATCTTCGTAAGCTTTCTCCTTTTTTTGAACTTTGCTGCCCTAAAATTCATAAAATCTTGCTTAAGTTTTTGAATTCTAATCTCACAATCTCTCTTATATTCTTCATCAATCTCCTCGCCTCAAAATCTTTTATAACCCAAATCATTTATTATTTCCTTAATTTCTCTATCGACCAATTGCTGTTCATGCATCATTTCCTCGATACTCATATCCTCTATTTTCTTTCTTCGATCTCTTATTATTTCTTCAAGTTTTTCTTCCATTTTATTAAGGACTTGTAGAATTCCTTGATGGTCGACGGAGTCTTGCGGGGGTTGTGGGTGGTCAAAACCAGAAGAATTAGGATAATAGCAAGAATTTTACTCACAATAATCTTCATTCATTAGTTGACATTGAAAAGTTTCATGAGGACCCCCGCAATTTGCACAACAAAGATATTGTTGAGAATAATTTTGAGAATCATGTGGAAAATAATTATCATTAAAGTCTTGATTGTAACACGGCTCTGGCTCATAGACAAGCGAGACTCGTGATGGACAGTCATAACCATAATGAGCATTATTTCCACATAACTCACACAAGTAAGTCTCAAACTGGGTTTGGAGGTTGAAAGAAAAATTCGGAGGGAATTAACCCTCGAAAGAATTGGGTTTGGATTATAAGCGAATTGAATTTTCCATCTTTAGGAAGCGCAATACGAATAAAATTCCATCATCAATTTGTTTCCACACCATCTGCATTAGCAACGTCGACAAAGTAAACCAACCTAACGGCTCACCGCATAACAGCCACTAAGTGCCCTTTATATGACATGTCATAGAATTAAACGATTTAGAAGATAAGAATAAAGAATTAAATGGATAAGAGAAAAAAGAAGAATATTTTTGTTTTTTTCGATTCTTTAAACAACATATTTTAATTACGGACAAAACGAGAGACAACTTAAACCAAATAAAAAATTAAAAAGCAAACAAAAATTGCACTATTTTTTTTCAATCTATTTGAAACGGATATACGGAAGACAACTTAAAATCAAATAATCAACTTACTTTACGGTAACTCTCAAAAATTGCTTTTCAAGGTGAGCCGTACTTCGTAAGTGACACAAATGGCAAGTTTTTAATCTTTGATTACAAGTTGGGAACAATTGCAAGTTCACCGAAAATTGAAATGATAATACCTCAATGGAAGGGCGAGAAATAGAATTTCGCATTGATCTGATTCCAGGCGCATCGCCAGTTGTTAGATCTCCATACCGGTTGGCCCCTTCAGAAATGTTAAAATTGTCAAACCAGCTCAAAGAACTTCAAGAGAAGGGTTTTTTTCGACAAAATCACTCACCATGGGGAGAACCAGTTTTGTCAAGAAGAAAGACGGTTCGATGAGAATGTGTATTGACTACAGGGAACTAAACAAGTTGACTATAAAGAACCGTTACCCTCTCCCCAGAATTGATGACTTGTTTGTGATTGCAGTTTTATATACCCAAAATATATATATAAGATAAAATACTTCGAAGAGCAATTAAGAAAATTACCAAGTTACCCTCGATAAAATTCACTCTCAAAAATATATATAATATAATATATAATACGTATATTTAACCGGGTAAGTATGATCACCCGGGTCGTTTCCCCAACGACTAGTGAAATTGAAACCTCGTTTAAGCTTGAATTCTGATTTGAATGAAGCAAAGATATTTTTGATAATCTATATCTACTAAATGAAAAGCAACAATTAAAATTTAATTAAAAAACGCGAAACGGGACACTAAAACTAAGGCCAAAAACCTAAATTCTACAAAATTAAACCTAATTTAAAATTTTCTTTTTAAATGTATTCTAATTGACTTTAAACGAAGTTTAAAGAAAACTAGAGTGAAAACGGAGTTAAAACGAGGGTTAAAAATTGAAAACCGAGAACGGGAGCGAAACCCGTTCTTTAAAAAGTGAATTTTTGCAAAATAGACCCTACGAAAGTGAAACTAATTTTCCTACGAACTTTATATTAAAAGAAAATTTTATAAAAAAAGATTTTTATTTTTCTGATTTATTTTCTATTTTTTATGATTTTTTAAAGTTTTTAAAGAAAATAAAAGATTAAAAATACTAAACTTAGAGTAAAAATTCTAGAAAAAATACAGGAAATAGCTTATGCTATATAAATCCTAGGAAAAATAAGCTCAAAGTTGTAGCTTATAACATAAGCCACGAAATAAGCTTGACAGCTTATTTGGCTTATAAAACCAAAATGAGTATAAGTATTAAATGGGGGAAAGAGATACTGGATGAGCTATTGAAGCAAATGGTTAACACGTTGGGTCTATAAGAGGGAGGTCGTGGGTTCGAGGCAGGCAAACCCCCACTTTTTGCACTTTTTTTTTACTTTTATGAAAAACTAAATACTAGGACTTATAGAAAACACAAAAATAAGCTACTTTAATAAAGGAACATAAGCTAAAACTAACTATTAAGCTCAAAAACAGCTTATCAATAAGCTGTCACAGAAACAAGGTGTTTGGGCTTATTTTCACTTAAACAGCTATATTAAGCTCAAATTAAGCTTAATTTTAAAACCAAAAGAAGTTTTGGAAAGCTAGTGATGTGCTTAATCTATTTATGAAAAGAAATTTGGACTTAAAACACTAGAGAACAACTGAAAATGAAGATGAAAGTAGCATACTCAGGAAATAAGCCAAAGTGCTCAAAACCAAAATAAGCTCAAATGTTCAAAAAGCAAACTTAGTCCTTAAGCTTTTGTAAACTAAACAAACAACTTATAAACTACTTATTTAAACTATAAATTCTTAACCTTATAAGCTAGAATTTTGAATTTAAATTCTAGAATCTAAATGGTACTGTTTTTTGGTCTTTTTGGTTTTTTAGTGACTTTTTAAAAGCAAATGTTCTACAGTAAATAAGCTTGGAAACTAAAAATAAGTCTTCAAATCTATAATAAGCTACATCTAAACTAAATCCTACCTTAATTGTAAAGCCTAAAACCTATGAGTTCCTAGCTAAAAATTAAGCTACAAGTGACAGCAGTACTAATTGTTTGTTAGTACTGATGCACCTATTGCACAGTGCAACAATAAAATGGCAAGGCACTCCTAGGTAGTACCACTACCTTAAACACATTCAATGAGTGTGTAATAAAAACACAATGCAAGCAAAAATCAAGCCTCGAAAGGCTATTGGATTCAAAATTCACAAACAAGAAGAAAGGCACAAGGAGCCTCTGGTGCCGAGAAAGGAAATTAAGCCATAACTTTTTAATTTTAAATATAACTTTATAAAATCATTCACCTAATGATCTTGAATTGAAACAAAGCTAACTCAATCAAAATGCTCTAAACTTTGACTTTTAAAGGTCAAATTACTTTAACAAACCCCCTTAAGGTTGACATATTGAGATACGTCTTTTGAAAATGTAATCTACCTAGCCTAACTTGATTTACCAGATAAAATACAGCTTAAAACGAACTCAATAAGCACAAATCAACAGCTAAATAAGCATCAATTAAAATCCACACTAAATTAAACTAATATTTTTGATTTTTATGTATTTTTTAAGACAGAGATGAAGAACACTAGATTTATTACTATTAAGCTAAAAACAGGTAAAAATTACTAACTAATAAGCATAATGAAATAACAATGAGCACAAATAAGCAGATCTAACTAATGAACTAATATTGAACTAAATTTTAAAGGACATGAGAATGTAAATGAAAACTTAAATGAAGACTCTCCAGCGAAAAACAGAAAGTATGAAGGCTCTTAGAAGCCTTTGCTACAATCTCCCTAGCTTATACATAACTAGGTAATGTCCTTGGGAGCTCATCCATTTTAAGCTCCCCTTCCATAGCTTATAAATCTAATTGTCAAAGTTTTTAAGCTGGTTTAAGATATTAAAGAATGATTAAGACCAATTAATAGAAAAAGTGAGAGCTTATGAATTTAGACAAAAGAGCTTATGAGAGATTAAAAATAACTGAATTTTCATTAACATAAAGCTTGGTTACAATACTCAAAAGGAAAGTTACAAAGTTTTTAAAGGGAAATTAAGCTAGAAAAAGAAATTTAAGCTAAAACTAAATCTAAGGCTGCGTCTCTGTGTGTGTGAAGAGTGAGGCCTTTTTATAGGCTGCCATCGAAGCTTCTAGGATCCCTGAATCCATCCCTTTCCTTTAATCCGCACCCTTGATTCTTCTAATCATTGCCAAGTGATTTTGAGCCGTTTGATCATTTTGCATACTCACACGGATTGCCAAGCTGTCATTCTTTGATGTGACAGCTTGTGCTAGTTGTGTGAGTGTGTTTAGCGCAAAACCCACGCCTCTTTGTGTTTCATTCATAGCTGCGTGTGCTCTATGCTTGAGTAGACCAATGATTGCTCTTGATTTGACTGAACTATCCCTGCCATTTGGTTGTAGAGCACTTGAATAGACTTTCTTGCCCCTCAATTTCAAAAACCCCTTTGTTTTTTACTATGGTGAAAATTAGGGACGAAGGTGAACAGTAATTCGTGTTTGGCGCCAAGTTTTATAACTTAAAAGGGTAATTTCATTTGGAAGTTTGGGCTAATTACACAAATGGTCCTTGTCTTTCTTTTCTCCTTTTCTAATTATAAAAGGACTTTCTAAAATTACAAAATTGGTCCTCGGAGTTTTAAAAGAAAGAGTTGGACTAGGGTTTTGGGCTTATGAATCCGAGTGAGGCCCATTTGGATTTAGGGACCATTTATGAACTTTTCTAAAAGTTAAGGGGCTAAAGTGAAACACTTTGGGTTTTGTTGACTTTTGTTGACCATGATTTAACCACTTTGACTGAGGGTTTGACTTTTCCTGGCTTTGCTTCCGGCTTTTGTTCACTCTTCTGTTCTCGTGTCCGTGCTTGCTTGTTTTTGACTGGTTTCTTGTGATATTTTGATATATCCGTATCTGCACACACAAAATACAGAAACAAGTATATTTTTGCCATTTTTGGTCTGTTTTGGGTTTATTTAGGTTATTTTAGGTATTAACAGATATGTGTATTTTACACTTATCACCTAGCTTGAGCTTATAAATAAGCCTTGGGCCTACGTTGTTGGGCCTGTTGGGCTGGTGGGGCTCACGTTTGGTTTACACGCAATTTTAAATGGACTGTTGCTCTCCTAGCAACCCGCGTAAGGTTTGAAAGTACTCTAGTGCCTATAGGTCGTTTGTTCATCCCATGTACACATCGTGTTTTGCATGCATGTGTTTAGATGTGTCGTGTATACTTCCCTAAGCCATCGTATCTTGTTTACAACAAAAGTTTACGTATAGTCTTATGTGTTTCACGTGTATAGGGTCGTATCCCTACCTTAGTTTCTTTACTCGACGTTTAAAGGT
>BQNB010195631.1:0-11353 GCA_026074375.1 Tanacetum coccineum | reverse complement strand
CTCCTTACACTTAGGTAGAAATAGGGTCAATACATACGCTATCAGAAACACTAAGTTGTTGTCTGGTATTGAAGATAGTCATCATGGACCCAGTGATGCGATGCACAACCCTCCCTAGCCACTCAATGTCTCTCAAAAGACTCTTGTTTCATTTCTCATAGAGATTACGCATATTTCTATCAACTTTTTCACTCCAAGTTAGTTGGTATTGAAAAGGTGGCAGTCTGCTCCATACTCCGATTACTAAAATCAAAGTGCACTATCGAGTCTAGAGCCATAAAGAGATCATCAATAAATCTTACTAGGACACTATTCCCATATATTTGTTTTTCATACACTGTGAAAACAAGTAATATCTTAAGAGTCCTACGCATTATCCTTGTGATATTTCCAGAACATCAGAGTGATACTTAAGTATTCACAATGACGATGGAAATCCTTCTAGAGCCAACATCAAACAAGCTCTGCGGTAGGTAACTTGTAAGATCCTATATGTGTCAAACTTATGACACTGGATATCGATTTGGTCCAGACTATGAATTGACGCTTGATGAATTTTTAAATGCATAAAACTCTTGATGTGTCGCAAAATCACTTTAGCAAGTGACACGTCGATTGATTTGCAAATCAATTTTTGATTCAATCGGTGTGACTTTGTCTTATTGGTTTACTCATACCGTGTTGTTTGCTTTGAGACGCTTCGATAATGAGAACGGCTAGTGCAGCTGCGAAACCTTGTCAAGGAAATTCTTTGAAATTTTACCTGATCACAGGCAGTATTTATACTAATTGACGGGGAACCGTGGTTATTGCAACCATATTCAACGAAGTGACAAAGACACTTTCTTCCATATATGTTGTTTATCACTAACCCATTCATGCATGTAATCCTGATGGTGGCCGCAGCTGGTTCAAGACAAGTCAAGATTCATAGCCACATGCTCATGCTCGACCGACATATGTAAAGACATTATGAAAGCTCAAGTACATGTTTCAAGACTTTCGCTACTCTGATACTGCGCGTCCTTCTTAAAGTGATAAAGTGTAAAAGTTAAAGAACTTCAAGAAAGATGAAAATACAAGCTTTCAAGAACAAGAAAAGTATGAGCATGTCGGTCCAAAGGTCACAAGTACACAAGATGGCAAAAGATCACAAGATGATGATAAGAGATTATATTCAACTGATGATCTCAAAAAGCTCAAAGATCACATGCAAGTCAAGCTTAACAGAACAAGCTCAAGTCTAAAGTCTAAAGATCACTACACATATCACAAGTTGAAAGATAAAGATTCAAGACCACGAGCAAAGACGAAGACATTCATAGAATGATAGGCTTAAGAATTTTTTAAATTGAAGTGACCTCCCTTAGGGGGAGATTGTTAGAAATCGAGAAAAGACTCGGTCACTCATAGAATACGTAGCTCGTAGGTCTTAGATAGTTTTTGGAACATTAGTAAGCTAGATGGGCCATAGCCCATTATGGCTTAAGTGATCTGTGGCTTATGTTTGTATAAATACCCTCTCCATAGCTTGGAGAGGGTTGTTGGTTGGTTTCATTTTCTCACACACACTAAGTAATCTAATATTCTCTCTTTTCTTTCTCTCTCTAGAAACCTTCCTTCCATCCTTTCTCTGTCTAGTTCTTCATTGATTGGTTAAGCGTTTAGATATAACATGGTTTCTATAATGGGATATATTGTTTGGAATGTAGGGAACATAGAAGTATAACAATGATGTTCGGGTCTTGTAAAGACTTCAACAAGAAGTTTTACAACTCCCTAGGCAGTGTACCTAATCGTTGGAGTGTAGTATAGGCAAGACTCGGGGGGTTGTTATCGTTCTCTAGGGGAATAGGTTGGGAGGGCTCGATCATGATCTAACAGAGGTCTACGGGGTTGATAGAAGATTCTTTTTGTATTTTTATGTTTTTATGAAAGCAGGTAAATATCATGGTTTAAGAGGTTGGTTTATTTAACTAATTAAAACTAAATATAATCTAAACTACTGGTGATAACTTTATGATAAAAAGATGTATTTACTTAATCATGTACTACTCCTTAGATTGTTTCTCCTAATCTTGTTGCTTTGTCACACTTGTGATGATCTGTGTAAGTATTTCCTAAGTCTTGAAAGAATTACACGAACCTGCGGTCTATTTAATATTCCGTTAAGGCAACATACAAGTAAGGTAGTATGAAGACTATTACAAGGCCCCTAAAAGTATATTAAATGCAATTGAAATATCTTAAGAGGGATCAACCATATTGGGGGTAAGGTAGTATGAAGACTGTTACCAGATGGTATCCTTTCTACACACTCGCGTTTCCCTAGACGTCTATGCCAATTTAATATCTTATGGCTAGTTTTCTAAAGCCTAACGCGCACATCCATCACAAGAAGCAACATTAAAAGGATCTACAATCTAAGTTTCATACAATCATAAGTAAATACAAAGGAGGGTTTAGCCTAGCATGTTATAAAGAAAGCAAGAACATAAATCAATCAAACAACACATAGACATATTGAATGATTAAAGATAAACAATCTTACTTGATTAAAACATGGATTAAGGTCAGTTACAATAGGGTTTTGAGGCCCTAAGAACGGCCTAAAAGCTGCTAGAATAACTAGGGTTCGTCTCCCAAAAGTTATACAAAGTTACACACTTAAAACCCTAAAATCGGTTTTGTATTTATAAGAAAAGCGACGCGACGGCGTCGCTTTGAAGCCATGACGCCATCGCCACGTCGATGATTCTAGATCCTCTTTAAGGCGGCTACGTTCTGACGCCGTCACAAAATCCTTGACGCCGTCACTTTGCAAATCACGACGGCGTCGCTTTATACTTGTGACGCCGTCTCCACGCTCTGTATGCGTGGTTCTTCAAGATACTTGGTGTAGAGTCGTAGTCTTGTCCGTTTCTTCTCCAAATGAGCCCAAGTCACGTGTATTTCCTCCAAATGCCATCCAAGTGCTAAAAACCTAAAAACAAACGATTAAGCACATAATCTGGGCATATTTGCATGATTTAGGGGGTTAAATGACCCTAAAATAGTGTATAAAATGACACCTCATCAAATACCCCTACACTTAGGATTTGCTTGTCCTCAAGCAAATGGGCTTTTCTACCTAGACAATAGCAATATCAGGGGCATTTAACCTACTCTTTAAAAGCAGTTTACAACACAACCTTCTAGACCTCGTAATTAAAAGCACGAAAAGTATATACTAGCACCTCACATAAGTGTTTGGATTCTCTCTTTCTCTCGGGTGTATAATAAATAATAACAACTATGGGGAAATGGAAAATTAACACTCACTATCAGTCATAGCATATAAATTACCATAGGCTTGGTAAAGGATCAAACCTCCACCGCTAGGTGCAAGTATTAGTCATTACAATCAAAGAGGTCTTTTAAAGGGTTGTGGGGTGTAGGTGTAAGATAACATTAATGGAAACGGAAATGGATGGGATACATTTGAGGAGTGACTTTTGGGTGAATTTGGGGTGAAAGAGTTAGCTAATTATTTATACGAATACACGTTGGTTTGGTTGCTAAGCCAAAGACTCGGACAAGATATACAAACTCTATAAAAGTCTACTCCAATCTCTTTCTTTTTCTTTTCTTGACTCTATGATAAACATAAACATAAGCAAATGGTAGCGCGTACATTTTTTTTCACTTTTATATATATTTTTTTTTCATACACTTTTGCCCTGCCATTGCTTAAACATATAATACATCATGGGGGTTTATAGATACACCCCTACACTTAAACTTTTACATACTCGATAATTACAATCTAACTAATGACCCGAATTAAGGTGGATCAACATAACATGGAGCTTATTGAGCTCTATTGGGGGTAATATATTACTTCTTCCCCAATTCTTCATAAGATGAATACTACCATGAATCCCAATCGTCCTAAAATAGTATTTACAAGGATAAGGACTTAGCAACCGTGTACTCAATAATTAACTTGGGTTAAAACAATAATGTACTAAAAGCGAGTACATACAAGGTAGGCTAAGGTGATTTGGGTGTAGCAATTGGTTCAAGGGTTAACAGTGCTCTTCATTAATAGTCTGGCTTAACCATAAAATTACGAGAACCATGAAGAGGATAGGCTTGAAGGGGTGTACTAGGGGAGTCTTGCACTAAAAATGAGTGTGAAGCATGGGTGTGGGATAGTTATATGATCAATGTGACCATCATAACAATTACAGGTTTCAAACAAGGGTTAATCCTAGTGCCTCTTATCTAGCAAATCCTAATACTCACTATGCGGTCTCAGGATGCATCACAAAAATAAGTTCTAGAATTTAATACACTATCGGTACACTCATATAATTTAATACCGATACCAATGTTACAGAAAAGGTGACAAAGACCATACGTACACATCCGTAACGACAGAATAGACACATATGACTACATTTGAACCTTAACTCGATCAAGCTGAAGGTATAAACTATCTTAGGTATCAAAAATGGATACCCGAATTCCTAAAGATCTAAAGGCGAACCTCACATTTTTAGGGTGGAATTTTGAGGGTTTTTGTGCTAGTCATATAAATTCCTATCCATGGGACACTATTAATACTCGGTTTTCGTCGGTATATGTCATAAAAAAATTTAAAATTTGGTTAAAATTACCGTCTATGCTATGTTTTGATATATTACCCATCATTTTAAGGATAAAGCAAATGGCAATTGAAGTAATAGTTTCTAAGGCTTATTTCCCCCTACACTTAAGTTGAACACTGTCCTCAATGTTCTTTAAAAGTACCCGTATAAACGAATAAAGAGAAAAGAAAACAAGTAAAAGAAACTAGTGCTCAATAATGGGGAAGAAATATGCGATAACTAGTTAAATCGTCCTCCAAGAATCGTCTAATGAAACCTCTTAAGAACTTTCAAGCTTCTTCTCATCAAATATAACCTGTAATCAAAGACAAAGACAACTACACCAAGCATAAAATCGACGGGATAGATATATATATATATACAATGAGATTTTATGGTTGACTCTATTAAAGCAGTAAAGATAGGATGAAAGTGATGATGTAATCATAGGTTTCTGCAGGTTTACAAGATAATTACAAATTTTAGATGTTGCATAATTTATTTTTCGAAAATAATTGAAATTTTTTGAATTTTCACATGGCTGGGGCGTGACGCCGTCAGGATTAATCCTGACGCCGTCTCCAGCCACTGTAAAGATTTTTTTTCTTCGTTTTTCTTGAAAAATTTCCTGTACGTATTTTTGTTAATTATATCCTGTGTAAAATACTGCATAAAACCTGAGATTAATCATTACAATCATATGACTCGAAACTGACGTGAATTAATCTAAACAATTTATTTAATATGTTTGAATTGGTTCTTAAAAACCGAATATTTTCCCCTACACTTATTTAATGCAAAACACCTTTGATTGTCAATAAGACGAAGTTAAAAACAAAGCAAAGCATGATCACAAAATTGATTCAAACATAAAAGAATAAACGAGAAGAATTAAAACACACGACACTCCTAAATGCGGGAAAATAAACATTGGGTTGCCTCCCAAGAAGCGCTTTTCTTTATTTACGAGTCTTATAGCTAGACTCGAAGTTACACGTCCTTACGTGACTTCTCCTTTGTTTCTTCTGGCCTTCATGGATATCAAGCTCCGAATGGCTCTGCACACATTTTCATCATACTTGTAGTGGGTTTTTTTCACTCTTATCATCGTCACCTTTTATAACAAAAGGAGGTATGCGATCGGTTTTTATGTCCGTAAAATCTATAAGGTTGAACATTTCCATCTTGTGAGGCATTTTAAACACGATCTTTTCCTTATCTTTTTCAAACATGATTGTTCCTTCCTTCATGTCGTACACGAGCCCGGTTGCTTCCACGAACGGTTTTCCGAATACTACTGAACCAAGTTCATGATCTATGACACTAGTAGTGTCCTTAAGCACCATGAAATCGTATTCGTAAGTGAAGTTCCCAATAAAAACTTTTAACCCCTATCTCTCCCCACAAAATTGAAAATTTTCTTAGGGTTTGATGGTTTCCTTCTTGGTTTCAATCTATTGCTCATGATCCAATTATAATGAAGCCTGGACATTACATTGATCGGTGATTCCATATCTAAATAGGCTTGCTTTTTATAAAAGTGACCAATCATGTAAGAAAATTTTATGTTATTCAAGTTCTCGGTCCTAATCTTGGCCTTTACCCATGGGGGTCGGGGATTTTTCAAAAGCCATTCGTGATACCCTAATTCTTTCATAGTGGAGAAAGTGTCAAAATGTTTCGGGTTATCTTCCTCTTCTTCTTCGGTTTCCTCTTCAGTTTCTTCCTCGAACTCCTCTTTGCTTTCAAATGTCATCTTGCGATCCTCGTTCTTGGTTACACTGGACTTTACACTTCCCTCTTCCTTAGCTTCATCTTCCTTGTTTAGAATAATGATTGAATTAACAAAGTGAATACGTTTTGGGTATGAAGTGTTTCTATTTTGTTCAGCTAAGGATGATTGAGACAGATATTTAGGGGAGAGTAACTTTGATGGGCTTTTGATTCCCTTGCCTCTAAGCTCCTCTTTTATAGGGTAGTCGGTGGACACGAAATTCATTTGAGCATCAAGCTTTTCATAAATGGTCTTCTACAAAAAAATTAATTTTACTAATCATGTCGTCTTGTTGTTGCCCAAGTTGAGTTCTGAGGCTAGAAAGTCTCCTCTCTTGATGAGAGTCAAAATCAATTAATGTCTTTTCAAGCTTCATTTGGTAACTAGATGAGAAGGTGGAGAATGAGCCATTCTGGGGGCTATTAAAGGTTTGGGAGTGTGCCTAGCTAAAGTTTGGCTTCCCCTTGCAAGCATTGGTGGCTTCATTAAAGCTTCTTGGTCTTTGGTTCATAGTCAACTGCTTACCTCTTGCTTCGTCGATACGCGAGGATGCATATTCAACAAAAGCTTGCTCGGGATTTTCCATGCAGTACTGATTGTCATGGGGACCAGTGCAGATCTCACATGAAGAAGTGATTTTGTTCACTTGAATGGGTTATTTAGGAGCAAGATGAGATTCCATCAAGCGCAGGACTTGATTTTTGAGCTTGATGATGTGGCGGTCGGATGTACCTGGACATCATGAGGCAAAGATATTGCCTTGACCGGCTTAGCAAAATCCCTTGGGTCATTCCAACTTTCATTATCATAAAGGGCGAGGTCCTCTAATAATTAACATGGTCATAAAATATTTGGACTTGGAGCCAAAGATCAATGCCATGATGAGGGAATTTTAGAGTAAGTCCTTGAAACGAGTCCACGCTTTAGAGAGAGAGTCTCTCCTTGATGTTGTTGGAACATCAGGATGTCGTTACGGAGTTTTGCAGTCCTTTCTGGTGGAAAGAATTGAGCAAGGGAACGAGTAGTAAGATCCTCCCCTGTGGAGATGGATCCTGCTGGAAGACATTCAAGCCAATTGCTAGCTTGATCGCGAAGGGAAAATTGAAATAAACTTAGGCGTATTCTTTCCCTATTTGCAACATCAAGGTCAAGTGAGTCCACAAGTTTTAAGAAATCCTTAAGATGTTGGTTTTGATCCTCGGACCGAAGTCCGTGGAATGAGCATCCGTTTTGCACCAACCGGATAGTTTCGGATCGCAGAGGCACCACATTGTTCCCTTTGAGGAGCTCATTGGAGTTCCTATAGCCCTCGTGGCTAGGTCTAGAGTAATCTCCAAGAGTACAGATAGGATTCGCGTTTCCTATGGTGGTTGACGAGGATGATTTACGAAACAAATAACACAAAGAAAAGATAGAGTACGAGAAAGCTAATATAACGAAAATAAAATCTCACTTGAAAGGATTCAAGCAAGTAGACCTACGTTAAACAAACTATTCCCCATGCAGCGGCGCCAAAAACTTGATGTTCGGGTCTTGTAAAGACTTCAACAAGAAGTTTTACAATTCCCTAGGCAGTGTACCTAATTGTTGTATTATAAGATAGGCAAGACTCGAGGGTTGTTATCGTTCTCTAGGGGAATAGGTTGGGAAGGCTCGATCATGATCTAATAGAGGTTTACAGGGTTGAGAGAAGATTCTTTTTGTATTTTTATGTTTTTATGAAAGCAGGTAAATATCATGGTTTAAGAGGTTGGTTTGTTTAACTAATTAAAACTAAATATAATCTAAACTACTGGTGATAACTTTATGATAAAAAGATGTATTTACTCAATCATGTACTACTCCTTAGATTGTTTCTCCTAATCCTGTTGCTTTGTCACACTTGTTATGATCTGTGTAAGTACTTCCTAAGTCATGAACGAATTACACGAACCCGCCATCTATTTAATATTCTGTTAAAGCAACGCGCAAGTAAGGTAGTATGAAGACTATTACAAGGCCCCTAAGAGTATATTAAATGCAATTGAAATATCTTAAGAGGGATCAACCATATTGGGGGTAGGTAGTATGAACCAGATGGTATCCTTTCTACACACTCGTGTTTCCCTAGACGTATATGCCAATTTAATATCTTATGGCTAGTTTTCTAAAGCCTAACATGCATATCCATCACAAGAAGCAACATTAAAAGGATCTACAATCTAAGTTTTATACTGTCATAAGTAAATACAAAGGAGGATTTAGCCTAGCATGTTATAAAGAAAGCAAGAACATAAATCAATCAAACAACACATAGACATATTTAATGATTAAAGATAAACAATCTTACTTGATTAAAACATGGATTAAGGTCAGTTACAATAGAGTTTTGAGGCCCTAAGAATGGTCTAAAATCTGCTAGAGTAACTATGGTTCATCTCCCAAAAGTTATACAAAGTTACACACCTAAAACCTTAAAATCAGTTTTGTATTTATAAGAAAAGCGAAGCGACGACGTCACTTTGAAGCCATGATGTCATCGCCACATCGATGATTCTAGATCCTCTTTAAGGAGGCTACGTTCTGACACCGTCACAAAATCCTTGACGCCGTCACTTTGAAAATCACGACGGCGTCGCTTTATACTTCCGACGCCGTCTACACGCTCTGTATGTGTGGTTCTTCAAGATACTTGGTGTAGAGCCGTAGTCTTGTTTGTTTCTTCTCTAAATGAGCCCAAGTCACGTGTATTTCCTCCAAATACCATCCAAGTGCAAAAAACCTGAAAACAAATGATTAAGCACATAATCTGGGCATATTCGCATGATTTAGGGGGTTAAATGATCCCAAAATAGTATATATAAAATGACACCTCATCAAACAAGTACAAGGATAGTACATTATGTAAGGGAATATGAGTTGGCATATGGAGGATAAGATTTGAGGTTTATTTGATGAAAGTTTTTATGTATGAAGGTTTAAAGATGAAGATAAGGATGAAATCAAAGGATTGATTTGGATTAATAATCACATTGTCAATATGAGAGGAATGAGTGGGCATATGTGATTATGGGATTGTTTAGGAAGAGGGTGATTAGAGTGTGTGTAGAAGAGATAAAATTACTTGTTGGGTAAGAAGGGTAAACAAGTGATTAGAGAGAGTGGGTAGAAGGATTGTGTAGAAGAAGTGTGGACTTGTACATGTGAGGAATGCATGTGAGTTTGTAAAACATTTATTGGTAAGGAAGTGAGAAAAGTCAAAGTATGATTAACTTCCAAATACCACAAACTCGGTTCGTCATTTAGACTTTAATCCATGATAATCAACAATGGATTTGATCACTAATCATCTTGATGCAAACAAGCTAAGTGCTTTGCATCTTAAGTAAAGCATATCCTATAACGGGAAAGGATGCATTTACGCAAAGTGACCTTTGACTTAGTTTGACCAATAAAGGAGTAAAACCTGTTACATGATTAGGAACAACGTAAATCTGGATTAAGGTCAAATGAGTACTTTGCTTGTTGGTATGTTGAAAATATGATCATATTAGGTTTAGAAAGAAGTCTTGGCCTTGGCTAGAGGCGTTTGATAAAAGGTTTGAGTTGGCATTTTATAGAAAAATGAGAGGATTCGTTTTTGCTCCTCTCTAAGTATAAAATTCATTTAGAGTGTTTCTAAATGCTTAAATACCATGTACATACCTTTATTGAAGTTTCCACATATGTCGGGCAAGAGGAAAGCCGACAAAGCAAAATCTAAAAATTAGATTTTGAGTGATGCGACCCTCACACTCCAGCACGCCAATATAAAGTTTTAATTCATTGTTCGAGTTATAGATATTCTTTTTCCCTTTCTGTGGCCTTTTGAATCACGTCAATCGGAGTCCGGATGAAGGAGTTATGGCCAAAATGCTAAAGCATCTTCTGTGGTCATCATATAAACTTGATTTCATCTTATGACTTAGTTTCTTCACTTGATTCTCTTCTAACGCACATATAAGGCATGTTCCTCTCTTTCAAGCTTTCGATAATGATTTTAAGTATCTCCTAATATATATTTTCATCATCAAAATACAAAGGAGATCTTAGTCATCATTTTGCACCAACAATCTCCCCCTTTTTGATGATGACAAGTATATATTCGAAAGCAAATGAAATTACTATGAAGCATGAAAGGGGAGTACCCTTTGATGCGGCATGCGTCGTGAGCTTCCTTGTCTTGAGCTTGAGTAGCTTATTTTCTCTCCCGTAATCTCTAGCTCTTTTCTGTCCTTCTCCCCCTTTTGTCAAATCAAAAAGGTGGGATCTTGGTCTTTTCTTAGAAGGTTGATATCTTTGTAGAGGAAAGAAGAGATACCATTGTACGTGCTCCCCCTAGATCGTTTCTCCCCCTTGTTCCAAGGCGGGGATCCATGAGTCAAGAACATCACCTTTGTGATGTGCTTGGCTACAAAAGGCTCAACAAACAACACACAACAGACAACGTAATCACATGTACAATTCCATCATGGCTTAGTTTACCATTTGGAGATTTGAATACATGGGTTAGTCCAAGCATAGATTTATATCATATATATCTAAATGTTGATAAAATCAAGCAATCACATGCATAACATCATCACATAGTTATTTATAAGACAAATTTATCAATCATGCATCAATATATCACATACTTAAGCAAGCATAATACATATTCAAATTAAAGCACATTGTTTCACATACAAGCACTTTAAGGATGTAAGGCAAGACCAAAGTTTTCAAGGCAAGAAGGGATATATATCTAATTACTTTTAAGTACGTGCGTGCCTAGTCTTAATTTATGACATCTACTTAAAATCTTACTTGGATATGAATACAACTTTGAGTGCATTATGTTTAGACGTTTTGTGTAGTACTTTCACCAACAACGTGTGTATAATTTTTGAATCATATATAATCCTAAGGTGAGAAGGCTTTTCAAAAATCT
>BQNB010195627.1:0-11354 GCA_026074375.1 Tanacetum coccineum | reverse complement strand
CCCATCCTTTTAAGGAGAAAGCAAATGACAATTGAAGAAATAGTTTCTAAGGCTTATTTCCCCCTTACACTTACACATTGTCCCAAATGTACTATAGAAGTACCTGTAAAAACGAATAAAGGGAAAAAACAAGTAAAAGAAACTAGTACTCCCCAGGTTTGCTCAATAATGGAGAAGACACATGCGATAACTGGTTAAATCGTCCTTCAAGAATCATCCAATGAAACTTCCTAAGAACTTCCAAGCTTTTTCTCATCAAATATAACCTGTAAATAAAAGATAAAGACAACTACACCAAGCATAAAATCGGCAGGATAAATATATATACAACGAAACTTTAGGGTTGACTCTATTAAAGCTGTAAAGATAGGATGAAAATGATGATGTAATCATATGTTTCTGCAGGTTTACAAGAAAATTACAAAATTTAAATGTTGCACATTTTATTTTTCGAGAATAATTGAATTTTTTCGAATTTTTACATGGCTGGGGGCGTGACGCCGTCTCCAGCCACTGTAAAGATTTTATTCTTTGTTTTTCTTGAAAAATTTCCTACACGCAATTTTGTTAGTTAAATCATGTGTAAAATACTGCATAAAACCTGAGATTAATCATTATAATCATATGACTGAAACTAACGCGAATTAATCTAAACAATTTATTATAAATGTTTGAATTTGTTCTTATAAATCGGATATTTTCCCCTACACTTATTTTATGCAAAATACGTTTGATTGTTAATAAGACGAAGTTAAAAACAAATCAAAGCACGAGTACAAAATAATTCAAACATAAAAGAATAAACAAAAAGAATTAAAACACACGACACTCCTAAATGCGGGAAAAATTAAATATTGGGTTGCCTCCCAAGAAGTGCTTTTCTTTATTTATGAGTCTTATAGCTAGACTTGAAGTCACATGTCCTTACGTGTCATAAAAGTGACCCAAGTCGATGATCTCCCTTGGATCCTCCCTTTCAGAGAGTTTATAGGAAGTGGGGACTGACTGGAGGGTTTTGGTGAATTCTTTTCCATCCGGGTCAATCAGCCTAATCTTGGCATGCCATGCCCCGTCTTTATTTTTGGGTGGTTCGTCCCAGTTGATCGGGCTCTTTATTAGATCCTCAGACTCCCACATATTTATCTTAAGGTTTATGGGTATAGCCCTTAAGAATTCCACCATTCTTCTAAATACTAGGACGTCCTTTAAGGGATTTATCCCGGCATCTCTGGCTATTTCCCATTCTCTGGGAAAATGACAGTCTAGGAAGTCTTTCCTAGCATAGTAAGTGGTTCGTGCACCCACACCATCTGAGCTAGTCCATGGTTTGTATGACTCCCTCAATCATATTGTGGTCCAGTTGGGTGCTTCCTCTTGACCTAGTTCAATTCCTTTCACTCCGAACACTGACCTAGTAATCCCTTCTCCTACCGCTATTTTAGCTTTCCTACAATCTATAATTGCATTGGCAGGTGCTAGGAATCCTCTTCCTGCTAGTAAAGGGGTTTCGGGGTCCTTCTTCATGTCGATTACGTAAAATTCAAATAAGAGTTTTAGTCTTTCTATGTGGACTTCTACATCTCTAACAATTCCAATAGGATAAGACTTGGTTCCATCTGCTAACCCAAAGACATGGCCAGTTTCCTCTAATAGTCTGATATTGAGCTTTTTGAAGAGGTATAACGGGATTATGTTTATGCAAGCCCCTAAATCAGCTAAAGTATCAAAAGGTTCGGAGTCCCCTAGCCTACAGGGTAAAGTGAATAATTCGGGGTCTTCTATCTTTTTAGGCATCTCGCCTTGGATAAATGCGGACCTATTTTTGCCTAGCTTAAGCTCTCCACGTATTTGTCCAAAATTGCATTGTACATTGGAGCATGAGCTAGGACTTCAAGAATCGGAAGGTTGAGATGCAAATCCTTGAATTCATCCTCTAAGGTTTGCTCGGGTTCTTCACGTCGTTGTGTTCTAATTTCCGTGACCAGTTGTGGCTGGTCTTTTTGGGGATGGTTTGTATCTTTGGAATACTTTTTGACTGCATTAATCGAATTAGAGGGATGAGATGAGCATTGGGGATCATCCGTTAAGTAAGACGAGCAGACAAAACTGAAGAGGTAGGGTTAACATTCAGTTTTGGGTTCTTAACCGTGTCACTCGGGAGTGCTCCCGTTATTCGATCGGTGATGGCCTTCAAGACTGTGTGAATTTTGTTGGTTATCTCGCTTTGTTGTTGTTTGAAATCGGCTTTAAACTTGGACAATATAGTGTCTTGAGATGCCATGAAGTTGGACACCAATCCTTTGAGATTTGATTGATTGTTAAAACTTTGAGGATTGTTGTTAAAGGAGCGGTTCGGGAATGAATCGTTTGGCTGAAACCGGTTAGGTGGCTTTGGAAATTTATTTTAAGAATTTTGGGGTTGTCTCTACCTAAGGTGGTATTTTTCCATGACGAATTATAGGTGTCACCAAGATTGTTTTGCTCGGGTTTGAAAGTGTACCACTTACCTCCCGCTTCGTCGGTACGCGATGACGCATAATCAATAAAGCTTGCTTGGGATTTTCCATGCAGTACTGAGTGTCGTGGGGACCACTGCAGATCTCACATGAAGAAGTGATTTTGTTCACTTGAATAGGTTGCTTAGGAGCAAAATGAGCTTCCATCAAGTGTTGGACTTGATTTTTGAGCTCAATAAGGCGACGATCGGATGTAATCAGGACATCTTAAGGCAGAGAGATTGCCTTGACCGGCATAGCGAAGTCCCTTGGGTCGTTCCAACTTTCGTTGTCATAGAGGGCGATGTCCTCTAATAGTGCCCAAGATTCTTCGGCGTTTTTGTCACGAAGCTTACCACCGACCGATTGGTCAATGGCTCGTCTTGTGGCGAGATTGACATGGTCATAAAATATTTAGACTTAGAGCTAAAGGTCGATGCCATGATGAGGGACTTTTTGGAGTAAGTCCTTAAATCGAGTCCATGCTTCAGAAATAGACTCTCCTTGATTTTGTTGGAACATTAGGATGTCGTTACGGAGTTTTATAGTCCTTCCTGGTGGAAAGAATTGAGCAAGGAAAAAGGTAAGATCCTCCCATTTGAGATGGATCCATGCTGGAAGGAAACATTTAATCCAATTGCTAGCTTGATCGCGAAGGGAAATTGAAAGAAAACACAGGCGCTTGTAGTTCTTCCTTATTTGCAACATCAAGGACGAGTGGAGTCCCACAAGTTTTTAAGAAATCATGATGTTGGTTTGGATCCTCAGACCGAAGTCCGTGGAATGAGCATCCGTTTTGCACCAACCGGATGGTGTCGGATCGAAGAGGTACCACATTCTTCCCTTCGAGGAGCTCAATGGTGTTCCTATAGCCCTCGTGGCTAGGTCTGGAGTAATCTCCAAGAGTACGGATAGGATTTTCGTCTCCCATGGAGGTCAACAAAAATGATTTACGAAACAAATAACACAAAGAAAAGATAGACTACAAGAAAGCTAATATACTAAAAATAAAAATCTCACTTGATAGGAATCAAGCGAGTGGACCTAAGTTAAACAATGGTTAAAAACTTATTGAAGTATGCTCGTGTCATAATAAATAATTATATGGCTAGACACATGTGAGCCTATGGGGTCACACACATATACACTGAGGTACCATTTTATATATCGTGTTTATTGTATTTACGGTATATAAATAACCCACGTAACTCGGGATCACTATTGGGCTTCTAATAACTAAGTAAAGTACTTATTATATTGGACTTGGAAATCAAATGGGAGGCCCATTTGAGCCTACATAGGGGCCGGCCATATGGGGAGAAAAAGAAGGGGATACGATCAAGTTTTTGGTTATAAATACTAGGAATATTTTCCCATTATGAGATATCAATTTACCAAAAATCTCTCCCTATTTTCTCTCTTCATTCACACGGCTAAAAACATAATCCCATCTAGGGTTTATAGTTTTCTTGATCCAACACATTGAATCTAGTTCATTCAAAGTGTGTTACAAGGTTACGGGTTTAGGGACTAACATCCAATTGGTATACGATGAAGTGTAGTGTGGATACATCATAGAGGTGATCTACTTTGGTCACTTTGTTTCTTTGATTGATTGTGTACAAGAGAACGTTGTTCTTTGATTCTACCGATCACGCTACAAAAAGTAATAATCGTTGTTTTTATTTTGATTTATCATATGACTCTATGGATCCGTTGATAGGTGCATTATCCGCTGTGTGAATATTTGTTTATATGATATTCATTTAATTCAGCACCTATAAGCAATATCATTCCTTATTCTCAGTATGTGATACAATCACAACAGGCAACTGTTTAGAATTCTAACTCGTCTGCACAACAAGATGCACTGATATTATCTGTGATTGAACAACTGAAAACCCAAGTAGTTAATTGTACCAAACCATAGGGGTCTTATGATCTGTGATTTTTGATCCTATAGCCATTTTTTATGCATACTTTAATTGGGTTTGTTATCGGGTACGTGTAAAAGGGCCTAAATTGCGCGCTTTGCGAAAGATTCTTGAATCGAGTTTTACAATCAGCAATTTGGACATTATTTTCTGAATTATTATTGTTGTATAAGGGTTATTTAATTTCAGGACTAAGTGTCCTTAAGCCATTGGTTACACCGTACCAATCGGTGTTTAATTCTAGTTAATTTTTTCTTTGATTCGTTGGCTAACAATTTATTCTTGTTATTTATTTTGTATCCATGGCAAATTACATGCATGTTTGGCCATGGACTTAGCCAACACCTTGTTAATACATGATACTATGGTATTATTATGTTGTGTATGCAAAGCCGATGAAAACCTTGACCACTTGTGACTTGTTTCGCTTGATATTGCATTTAATTTTAGTTTTGGGTTTTGCCATTGTTTCGGCTTCTTTTTGTATGGTTTTAATTTTTGTTGTATCCATTGTTTGGGTATTTTATAGTAGTTAGATGATAAGATAAATTTATTTAATCATAAAATTATTGTAACCGATGTTTGGATTCGAATGACGCAAAAGTTAAAGGCATAAAGTCAAATTCGGAGCTGCTGGAGTAACCTCCACTAAAAGTATGTTTCCAGGAGTTTTATAAGGAGTTAGAAGCTGAAATGTTTGGAGCAAGTGCACAAGTCATGGAGCTACAATTTCTTCAACTGGAGCTCAGATTGGGGAAGAATCCTACTAGGAGGTTTAGGCCGTCAAGTCAGCTAAAATTATGGACAGTTTTGGGCATCATGTTCTTTCAGGTTTCTACCTTGTCTACCTGATGGTTCTTGAGCAAGTTGGGAGCCCTCCTTGTGGTTGTGGTGGTTAACGCTTAGTTGACTCTGATTTTTGTGTGGACACGAGACCAAGCTTAGGTTTTGTATCGGTTAAGGATTTGCATACTTATGTTGTGTTTGTGTGTTTGTTTGCTTTATATTGTTTGGAATGTATAAAACTTGCAAATGTTTTTATTAAAACTAAAATAAAACACAAACTATTTTAGAAACTAATATTTTTGATTTAGTGTTAAAGTTTAAATATGGATTTGAAACTAAACACTTGTTTTTTATATATAATACTAAATAATGTTAATTGATTGTTATTTAATTTTTGTATACTGTTTCAAACTAATATTTACTTCCCACCTTGTATATTCATTGTCATGAAAATGGAACAACTTGCACACAATAAAAGATATAAAACAAGTATTTTTAGACAAATAGTTAAAAATGTTTTTAAAATTGTGCTATGAAGGAGGAATGCATGCTCCCTTGTACACAACTTTTTGATCACTAGTATATTTATAAAAATAATACCCGTCAAATTTAAGTCATGTCGTCCAATTGGTTGAGAACACTTACATTTGCTTTTTACTTTGCTTGAGACGTAGGTAAATTGTAACCCAAGATGATTATTCTCTATCGTGAGACCTAGATATATTCTCACATGTTTCTCGATTTTGGATTGACTTTTACGAGTTCAGCAGGTGGATGACCTTGGCTTGAGGCAAGGATGGGACTAAACATGCCAGCTTGACATTAGTTACTCATGTACTAATGTCATGAGTCCTATATGGTCTAAGAATTGCACAATTTTTTACAATTGGTGAAACGGCACCCATAACTATTTGAATCTATCATTGTAGCAGATCATAATGATTGATGATTGGAACCTCAATGAGGATCTTAGCCTTTCATAAAATTAATTGTTTTATATTATAAACTTGGGTAGTTAATTTTAAAAAGGATAATTATCAAAAATAGTAAATTGAACTTTGTAATTTCGATTAATGACATTTATGCAACACCAAATCCGTAAATAAAAGTTTGTTTCCTTTTCTTTATTACGGAAGCAAACTAAGTCGTCTTTCCTTATAAGAAAAGACTTATTGTTAAGAGTCGTTTAAGCCCATCTAGGATATGTTTTACAAATATCATTGATAACATATAAGCACAACGGAATTAATCAAAGAACACAATGATATTCAACAATGGTTTTACTACTAAACATTCAAGCCCAATATTATTGATCGAATCATATGGTTTACATCAAGAAAACTTGTAACAGGATCTAAGTTTCCTCGACCTGAGGTCTAATCAATACATTGGCGTATACATTTAAATACGCCTGAATACACATACACGTTTAGGTACAAAAACTCACGACTTGTACACCTAAACCTAATAACCTGCATCTCTTTATTAATAGAGATATTAGGTTTTTACAAAGGATAAGTTTAGGAAACAACCTTAATCTTCCTACATTTTAAAATTATCTTTTGTAATCTTGCATCACATTGAAGAATTCTTCTTTGTCTTTTAAGTCCTTAATTTATTTTCATATGTTTTGTCTTATCACTTAAATATAATTCCCAACAATCTTCCCTAGTTGATACATGACAATAACCCAATATAGCCACGAGCTTTCTTCCTTGAGCTAATATATATGAAAGAATAGAACTATACCACTCCAAGGATTATAAGTTGCAATTTAGCTTTGTAGCGCATTCTTCCCCTTTTTGTCTATAATCAAACTAGGGGACTCTAAGTAGATGCAAACTTGATTTTGACAAACACAACCCACTATCACACTTCTAATTCCAGCCCCCTATTAACAACTCAAATTACCCTCATGAAGCGCTTAGATAAATGAACATTGAGCTAGTAGAAACTTAAAACTAGCGTAGTAATAATCGACTTACAGTAGTATAAAAACCCTTTCACCTTATGTGGTGCATAAGCCCACCAAGCCCATTAGAGGGGTCGGGCCTAGGAGGCTTTCAAGGGAAGGATTAGGATTGATTTTTGGTCAAATATATAGGAGATATCTTCTCATTATTTGATGACTAACATACCAAAAATGTTCTCCCTCTCTCTCCTGTGAAAAATACGGCATAAAACACATCCCTTTTAGGGTTTGTAGTTTTTCTTGATCCAACACTTTTAATCTAGTTCATTCAAGGTGTATTGTGAGGTTACAAGGTTGTAAGACTAGCATCTATTGGTATACAATGAAGTGTAGTGTAGATACATCATAGAGGTGATCTACTTTGATCACTTGGTTTCATTGGGTGGTTCGTGTATTAGGTGAAGGTCACCATTCGTTTCTACCAATCACGCTACAAAGGTAATAATCATTATTTTTATTATGATTGATCATATGACTCTATGGATCCGTTGATTGGTGCTTGTTCCTCTGCTTTTATAATTTTTTATATGATATCCATTTGATTCAGCACCTATAGTGGTATCACGAGCCATCATATGATGTCATATGATCATCTTGTATGCGTAAAAATGGCTAAAAACGCGTGTTTTTTGTGGATACAAAAGGATAAATTTAAAATAGCCCCAAGGGCTTATTTTTTGAAATTAATTCGACCCATGAGGGGTCTTATGATCTGTGATTTTTGATCCCATAGCCATTTGTTATGCATACTTTAATTGGTTTTGCTATCGGGTACGTGTAAAAGGACCTAAATCGCGCGTTTTGGAACGATTCTTGAATCGGTTTTAAATCAGCCCCTTGGGCATTATTTTCTGAATTAATATGGTTGTTATAAGGTCTTTAATATAGTACTAAATGATCCTTAAGCCATTGGTTACATGCACAAATCAAGGTCTTTAATTCTTGTTAATTTATTTCTTCGATTCGTTGGCTAATAATTTATTTCTTGTTAATTATTTTGTTTCCATGGCAAATACATGCATGTTTGGCCATAGACTTAGCCAAAACCTTGTTAATACATGATATTATGGTATTATTATGTTGTGTATGCAAAGCCGATGAAAACCATGACCACTTGTGAATTGATTCGCTAGTTATTGCATTTAATTTCAATTTTTGGGCTTGCCATTGTTTCGGCTTTTTTTGTATGCTTTTAATTTTCATTGTAGCCATTGTTTGGGAATTTTACAGTAGTTAGATGATAGGATAAATGTATTCAATTATCAAATTATTGTAACCGTTGTTTGGATTCGAATGGCGCACGAGTTAAAGTCATAAAGTCAAATTCAGAGCTGCTGGAGTGACCTCCACTAAAAATGGATTTCCCTGAGTTCTATAAGGAGTTAGAGGCTGAATTGTTTGGATCAGGTGAAAAACTCATGGGGCTACAACTTCTTCAACTGGAGCTTGGATTGGGGAAGATTTCTTCTATGAGTTTCAGGCCCGTCAAGTCAGCTAAAATTTTATGGCAGTTTTGGACATCATATTCATTAAGGGTTTCACTTGCTCACGATCGTTCTTGGAGCAAGTGGGAGCCCTCCTTGTGGTTGTATGGTTAACCCTTAGTTGACTTCTTGGTTCTCGTGATGGCTCACGAGACCAAGCATAGGTTTTTCATCGGTTGAGGCTTTGCATACTTGTGGTTGTGTTTGTTTGTTTGCTTTTATATATGTTTGGAATGTATATAACTTGCAAATGTTTTTTATAAAACTAAAAAAAATAAAACACAAACTAATTCTAGAAACTAAATCTTTGATTTAGTTTAAAGATTAAATATGATTTGAAACTAAACACTTGTTTTTATATAAATAACACTAAATAAATGTTATGATTGTTATTTAATTTATGTATTGTTCAAACTAATATTTATTCCACCTAGGTTACATATATTAGTCATGAAAATGAACAACTTAACACACATAAAAACAAGTATTAGACTTAAGTTAAAAATATTTTTTTAACTTGTGCTGCATGCCTCCTCGTACACACCTTTTTGATCATTTATCAAAAATAATACCCGTTAAATTTAAGTCATGTCGTCCAATTGGTTGAGAACACTTGCATTTTCTCTTCACTCTGCGTGAGACGTAGGTGAATTGTAACCCAAAGTGATTATTCTCTATGCGTAAGACCTAGATATATTCTCATATGTTCTCGCATTGGATGACTTAATCGAGTTAAGCAGGTGAGACCTTGGCTCGAGGCAAGGATGGGACTAAACATGCCAGCCTGACATTGTTTCTCCGGTTACAAATGTCATGAGTCCCATATGGTCTAAGAATTGCACAGGTTTTTGCAATTGGTAAACGTTACCTACCTATTGAATCTATCATTGCTAGCAGATCAACTGATGTGATGGTGGAACCTCAATGAGGATCTTAGCCTTTTCATAAAATTAATTGTTTTATATTATAAACAAGGGTAGTTAATTTTAAAAGGATAATTATCGAAAATACTAAATTGAACTTTGTAATTTCTATTAATGACATTTATGCAACACAAACCGTAAACAAAAGTTTGTTCCCTTTCCTTATTAAAGGAAGACAAACTAAGTCTTCTTTCCTTGTAAGAAAAAGACTTATTCCTATCCTTTCTACTTGTATAAGAAAGCTATAATAGGAACACTTGAATTTTCCAATCCTAATCAAACTCAAAGCATACTTACTCGAGAAATCATTTTGTCTTGTAAAAGTAAAACGGTTAAGTACGGTTGCACATCTTAGTTGGATGACTAGAGAACATGTTTTCTATAGCCACCAAATGATACATCTTGAAGCGTCAAGACATAGTATGAGTTTTAATAATTAGAAATGGAAATTTCAATAAATCGCGAAAGAGAAAAGGAAATTAATAACATGTTTTCTAGTAGTTTTACTTAACTCAATATTTTTCCTAAGATTCTATACACCCTTGAGGTAATGTAGAGGGAGGAATTGCATGCAAAACTTTCAAGTTAAAGAATAGAATTAATGGCTAATCCATCATATATATAGTAGAACTTGATGCATTTCCTTGAATATCTAAGTACATGTTTACTAGTCCGTGAGGCTCACATTAGTGATAATGTGCAGATATTCAAAGAGTAGAAAAGTAAATAAATTTCTACTTGCACTTCATTGGCATAAACACGCATTTAATGTTGTCTTATCCAGTTGAAGCAATGCATTTTACTACTGATATAGACGCACATGTAATGTTGTCTAAATTCAGTAGGAGCTATGAGCTTATCACCTTGTAAGTGACCCATTTTATTTCTAGCTGGTCTTGAAATAATACATTACTTTTCAAATACGAAGCATCATAGTTTTATAAGAATCATAGCATATCATTCTATTAGATAACTTGTCGTTATTCTGATGTCGCTGCCTAAAATGTTATCTATACAATGTTTATGCATTCTTGCTTATTAAACAATAAATTTCTAGATATACTTATAATGCAAATGTGATTTTAATTTTAACTTGTTTGTATAATTGATTGATGTTGTGTCGTGCACAAGTGGGAGAAATCTTAATTGTGTGCATGGTACAACACATAAAAATATGACTAATAGTTTTTCTTAACTAGTATGGTAAGAAAGCTGATATTCTACTAGGACTTATACACCTTGATGTATGTCGCCCTACTTAGAACTAGTGTCAAGAAATAATAAATACCTACTTCGTCATATTCACTAAAAGGTTTAGCCAATATGATTGTGTCCTCTTGTAAAGATATCAATAAGAAGTATGTAATTAACTTGAAAAGACTGTTGAAGCCAAGAGTTGGCGTTTAATAATACTTTATGTAATATGCTTGTGACTTCTTGTAAAGAAATAAACATGAGGTCCTTGAACTGTTATAAGACTTATAAAGTAATCAATTGACTTATCATGTCTCCTTGTCACGACATGTACATGAAGTCATTGAAATATCCAAAGACTTATAACGTAATGTTAGCAATTAGCATGTTATGTCTTCTAGTTAAGACATGTACATAAAGTCCTTGAACATCTCTAAGACTTCTACGTTATAGCATGCAATTGGCTTGAAATTACTGTTAATGCCATTATGTTTGAACAAATTGGAAAGTATGTGAGCCAAATGGTATTAGTTTATCTAAGGAATTGTGATACTGTCTCATAATCC
>BQNB010195626.1:0-11354 GCA_026074375.1 Tanacetum coccineum | reverse complement strand
GGTAGGTCAGAAGTAGAGGAGGATGATCGGTCACGACCTCGTTTCTTAAGTGGTAATAATTCCTCAGGAAGAAAGAATTCTTAGGGGGATACATGCTATAAATCATGAACCGTTAATTACTTTTCGGAGTAAGCGCGAATGCTGTAAATAGATCTATTTGGGACTGAACTCCCCCGTTGGTGTACCTATACTTTCTGGTAACCAAACGATGATCGAGTGACGTCATAAGAATTAAACAAACTAGAGGATTAATGAAAAGAATTAAATGGATAAGAAGAAAAAGAAGATTATTTTTTGTTTTTAATCTAATTTTAACGGACAATGAGATAGACAACTTGAACCAAATAATCAAACTTACTTCACGGTAGCTCTTAAAAATTTTACTTTTTAAGGTGAGCCGTATTTCGTAAGTGACACAAATGGTAAGTTTTTAAATCTTTAATTTGAGTTGGGAACTTATTATGGATAATACCTCAATTGAAGGTATTATTTGTTGGTGTCCGTTTACCAACTTTGTTTATTTTATTTTTTATGGACAATTTTATATATATATATATATATATATTTTTATATGATAATTATACTAAAAGAAAAGAAAATTTATTTTTTTACTTTTTTTTATTTTATAATTTTTTTATTTTTTAATTTTTTTAACAAAACAAAACTTTCAAAAACGAAAGGGTCTTCAAATCACGATCAACAAACTTCAAACGAGAGAATCTTAATCACAAATCCCCGGCAGCGGCGCCAAAAATTGATTCGTCAGAATCTATATATACGTAATAATAAAATATAATATAATACGTATATAAACCGGGAAGTATGATTCCCGGGTCGTTATCCCCCAACGACTTGTGAAATTGAAACCACGTTTGATGTTCGGACAATGATTTGAATTGGAAACAAAAGATTGATTTGATTATCTACTTTTAAAAATTAAAATTAACAAATTCTAACAATTAAGCATAAAGACAAATAACGGGAAACCAAAATTTAACTAAAAACGCAAAACGGGACCCCTAAACGGAGGTCAAAAACCCTAAATTGCTAAAAATAAACCTAACTTAAATTTTTCTTTTTAAATGGACTCTATTTGACTAAAAAGTAAGTTTAAAGAAAACTAGAACAAAAACGGAGTTAAAATGAGCGTTAAAACACGAAAAACGAGAACGGGAACGAATCCCGTTCTTTAAAAAACGAAATTTTGCAAATTAGACCCTACGAAAGCAAAACTAATTTTCCTATGAACTTTATGATAAAAGAAAATTTTCTAAAAAAGATTTATATTTTTTTGATTATTTTTCTATTTTTTATGATTTTTTAAAGTTTTTAATGAAAATAAATGTTTAAAAATACTAAACGAACTATAAAAATTCTAGAAAAATTACAAAAAATAGCTTATACTACTTAAAAGCTAGGAAAAATAAGCTTATAAACACAACTTATCAAATAAGCCACGAAATAATCTATAGCAGCTTATTAGGCTTATTGGGTCTAAATGAGTATAAAGATTTAATAGTGTGAATGTATAACGAATAAGACCTAAGGGCGCAGTGGTAGTGTGTGTGTTATAAAGGGTTGAACTGGGTAGAGGTCCCGGGTTCGAGCCTTGCTCACCCGGGCTTCCCTAGTTCCCCTTTTTTTTTGAAAAACTTAAAAAACAAAGTTGTTGATAAGCTGGTGCTTATCAACTTTGATAAAAGAAATTTTTAATGAAACTTAAAGAATAAGCTGTTAACAGCTTATTAAGACAGTAAACTTATTTTTCCTAAAAACTTAAAACACTTAACTGCTAACTAAGAAATAAGCACATAAGCAAACATCCATCTTAATAAGCTATTCTAAACTATGGATGAGCACTTAAAAAGAAAGATTGAAACAGAAAAAACTAAAGGGAAGTGAGCTTATTGCTCAAAAAGCTAATAAGACTAACTTAGCTTATGCTGAGTTAGTGCAGCCTTACTTGACTAACTTTAAGCTTAAAAATAAGCCACCAAATGGAACCTTAAACTAATAAACTTTGCTAAACCTAAAACTAGACCTAGGATACTACTTATAACAGCTTATTAAAATCATTTTGAAACTTATTAAGCCCTAGAAAAAGCTACTTGAAAAGGGCTGTTACAATTTTAACTACTTTTTGAAAAACATTGATAAAAAGAGTCTAATGCCAAACACCCCTTTAATTTTTGAATTACAACTTAAAAACTAAAACTAACCTTATTAAGCTGAGATAAGCTAAAACAGATTTATAACTAAACTAATTAAGGTCAAATAAGCAAAATCAAACAGTTAATAAGCTCTATTAAGCAAAAATAAGCTAAACTACTATTTTTTTGTTTCTAACAGTTTATGAAGAAAAATAACTAAAAATGAGATTCAAGCTAACTCTTAAACTAAATAAGCATAATAAGTACAATTAAGCTAAGATAAGCAATAATAAGCTAGATTTAAGCAGAATTAAGCAAATAAGCAGTAAATTAAGCTAAAACTGTAATTAAGCTTGGAAATGAAAAAGAGAAAGAGTACCTTTGTCCTTTGCTTAAACAAGGACCCAGATGCTCAAAATGAGCTTATCTAAAAGCTCTGGCTTATTTGGAATAAGCTAGTAAGTCCATAAGCTCTTCCAAAATAAGCTTATCATCCAAAATTAGAAGCATTGGTAATTTAGAGTGAGTCAACAGTCCAAAAGGCTTAGTTAAGCTTTTTGAGCTTAACTAAGAGCAAAGTAGCTTATTAAGAACTAAGAGCTTATTAAGAGCTTATTTAACTAAAACAATATTAAATGAAACTTTGAAATTAAAACACGAATTGAAATGAAAGCTGACTTTTATTAATGATTAAAGGATCACAATGCTTAAAAAGTAAATTACAAGAATTAAATTGACATTTAAAAGTAAATAAGCTAAAAATAAGCTATAAGTAAAATCTACTAACTAACTCTCTTTTAAACTGTGATGAAGCTCTTCTATTTATAGCCAATGTGAGAGAGGAGCGTCCTTGTGGATGTGCTAGTTTGGTGAGAGGAATGAAGGATTTAGCCCTTAAGCAATGATCTCAACCACTCCTTTTCTCAATTCCCTCTATCTTTTGATCTTGGCCCTTGGATAATGATATGTAAGGGTATGGATTTCCAGCATGGCTGTCTGATGTTGACAGGTGAGGTGATGGGAAGTGATTTCGTACGGACGAGGGTGCAAGGGAGTAGAGTGGGGGAGAAGGTGAATAATAACAATGGTTTGGCGGGTAAAATTGGTTATCACTTGGGATTTAAACTTATCATTGACCGGTTAATAAAGAAAATGGGCTGGGTAAATGGTATTTGGTTATTTTGATTGGTACTTAACAAGGGACTAACGACCGTTAGTCACAAGGACTAACGGTGTAATTCTTTTAGGGATTGTTTTGTTAATGGCTTAACATGGAAGGGTATTTTGGGAATTTTGGGAATTTTTAGGGTTTTGTCTTTTTGTGAGTTGACCATTCTTGACTTTTGATAGCTTTCTCCTGGCTCTTTGCGTGCTCTCCCGTTCCCGTGTTCGTGTTTTCCCTGTTTTAACCGTTTTCTTAAGATTTTTGCAATATCCTCACCTACACAATCATAAAGACAAAACAAGCAGTATTCAAGCATTTAAAGCATAATTTTGTATTTTTAGGGCCTATTTTGATATAAAATGGATATGTGTTTTCACACATATCACCCTTGTTATCTAGATTCCACGTAGATTAGGAGGCAGTGTCTTGTAAACACCATTGTATCAATCCAGTGTAGAGCATATTTGGTGAGTTAACTTATGCCACATGTGTTATTTGCCCCTTGAATTGCATTTTTCTAATTCCCTCAATAGTCGTTTTTTGCCTTTGTTTTTACCTTCGTGGTTAAAGGAAGGAGACGGGTGAACAGTGGTAAAACCACTTTTCCCGCTTAATTTTAACTGAAGGGTGCATTTGTATATGTTTGACCCGGGCTTTGACCTTTTGACTTATATAAAAAAAACTTGGGCCGTGTATTAGGGAATTTAGGCTTATGGGTAAAGGGTTTTGGATATGGGTTTTAACAATTGAGTTAACAAGTAGAGTTCAACCTTTTATAAATGTTAACGACCGTTAGTGTTTTTAAGATTATTTTTGTGTGAATTGGTTTATAAATGAGGGACTGGTTTGGTAATTTTGAGATTTTTGTCTGTTTGTGACAAGTTGACTGAAGGTTGACTTTTGACTTTGATAGCTTCCTCCCAGCTTTTTGCGTGCTCTTCCATTCTTGTGTTTATGTTTGCCTGGTTTTAAACCGTTTTTCTTGTGATTTTGCTTTATCCGTGCCTCACATCAAGAAGGACAAAACATGCAATGTCAAACCTTTTATGCACAGTTTTCGTCTTTTAAGGGGCTATTTGATATTAAAATGGATATGTGTTTTCATCACATATCAGATATCTTTTATAATTCAATCATAGTACTCATGTAATAATTACTCAAATTTCCCCACATGACTATAAGTTGTAAATCAGGTCAGACGCTCATTAAACACATAATATGTCCAATATTCTTTGAGTATTCAAAATGGGCAACACCTTTAGATTAAAAAGATGTCATTGAATTCTAGCTAGGCCGGAATCCCCCACATTAAACCTCTCAAGAATATTGTTATTATAATGTTTTTGACTTCAAAACAAATCCATATTGGTTCACGTGACCTTAGTTCCAAGAACCATATTCAACAACTAATGAAGTTCATGTCAATCTTGACTCCAACATGTTATTAGTGGATTTGTTTATCTATCTTATCCTTTTAGTGGATAATTATACCATCTATGTTTAAACACATGGTTACACTTATTATCCATTAATTCGGAATCCACATTCGTACGTGATCATGGTTGAAAAATTTGATGTCCTTGTTTGGGTGCTTTCCCTTAAAGTCCTTTAATGACTTAACAAGCCAACAAACTTTCCTCTTAATCTAGAGGCATGAAAACCCTCAGTTGGTCATTAAATATTTTTTTCTAAATCTTCGTTTAGAAATGCCTTTTTCACATCTATTTGGTGAACTTCCAAATTTCTTAATGCGGTAATAGCAAGTATCATTCTAATCGAGGTTATTCGCGTAACAAGCGAATAAGTATCAAAGTAATCTAGACCTTTGCGTTGTCTAAATCCTTTTATTACTAGTCTTGCTTTGTACTTGTCAACGGTGCCATCGGCTTTCCTTTTCTTTTTGAAGATCCATTTATAGCCTAGTGGTTTACAACCCGAAAGTAAATCCACGAGCTAAAATAGAAACTATTTCACTTTTATGGCTTCTTTCCATTGAGCCATTCCGAGGAAGTTACCGCTTTTCGATAAGAAGTAGGTTTATTTTCTACCATAAAAGAAACAAATCGGGTCCAAACGATTTCTCGGTTCTTGCCCTTTTGCTTCTTCTAGGTTCAGTCTCTTCTTCCTTGGGTTGATCTTGTCTTTCATCCTGGAGATCATAATCATCTCGTTGCCTCTAATCTTGGACAACTTTGTCATCTATTCTAGATGATTTTCTAATTTCCTTCATTAACAAGGAAATATATTTTCAAAGAAGGAAGCACTTTTTAATTACATTATGGTATCCTTGTGTATATCACTTACACAAAGAAAAAGTACTACTGTTATGAGGATATACTAAGAATATGAAATTCATAGTTTCAGGTCAAATCTTTTGAACCTTGGGTTCAGTACGGATATCTTAGCTAGATATCCCCCTACATTTGTAAATACTTATAAGATAGTCTTCTTTTTGTCCATAGTTCATAAGAACTATCTTATTTTCTTTACAATGGATCTTATCTAAAAGATAAGTAGCTGATATAATCGCTTTTCCCCCAACATGCAATGTCTTAAAACCAGGATTAAACATGGCATGAACCTAATCTTCTAATGACACAGTTCTTTTTCTTACAACAATTCTATTGTTGGAGTATCAATTGCAATAAATTTGTGTCTTATTCTAAGTTTAGCACATAAATTTAGAAATGGAAACACATATTCACCTCCGATGCGACTTCGAACCACCTTGTTCAATGATAACTTGATTCTCAACTTATTTATATAGAACAATCTTGTCTATATCCCTACTCTCAAGTAAGTATAAATAACAATATTTTGTACCACCATCAACACATATAATGAAGTACTCGCTATTCGCTACCTTGGTAGGTATCAATTCCAAATCACATAAAACCATGTGAATCATATCAAGGGGTTTGGTTATTTCCGTTTAACTGAGAGAAAAGACAATCTTGTCAATTTGGCTTCAACACAAGTTTTAATTCTGTAATTCGTGTCAATACAAAAAGGGTATCCAATTTGGTTTAATATAACACATATTTGATTTAAAATCAAAAAATGTTCCGAGCAACCTCGCCTTAACATTTAACAATCAAATAGCTTAATTCATATCTTTTAATGAAATGACATATTAGATAATCATTCAGCATTAAACTTTTTTCAAATTATGTTATTCGTTAACTCATTTTTTTTATTTGATTCAAACACAAGATGAAAGCCAAATTTCATTAAGTAACCATCCGGACACAAGATTCCTACGAATCTCCAGCACGTACAACGCTTTGGTTAACTTAAACTCTTTTCCAGATGTAAATCACATCTCCCGTTCCCGTGATATTAGCAGTTAGAGAGTTGCCCAAATTCGTTCTCTCCATTCACTGCATTAAAAGAGTTAATCAAACTCTTATCACCATAAACATGATATGATACCGAAGTGTTAATCTACCATTATCTAAGTTAGGATTCCTCATGGCCTTAGTTTCATGTCATTCAGGCCATATAACGCATAGTTATGACACATAAGGTTTCTGAATGCTTCAAAGCATCTACCGTACACGTAACTAGAGTATCAGTCTCCCTTTTAACAAGTTCGGGAGCAGATCCTTTAGATGTCACTCGTGACATTCCAAATATTTTGTTAATACGAGATGATTAGTTTGAAACTAATTTTGGTGCTATTAACAACATGCTCTAATCAATGTGTTTTTTAACAAAAGGATTTTTAATTCGTCTTTCGTTCTAAAAACACTGATGTTTTGTATGATCCGTTTACAAAACCCTTTTAAAAGAAAGTCTTTCGATTAAAACAATTAAACAATATCACCATTACATAATGTTTTAAACACAAAACACAATATTGTAATATGATGTTGTCAATTTCCATTAAAAGATCTTTAATAGATCTATTTTACATGATCTATTTCTATACTGAAACTCAACAAGGTTTCAATAGATCCATTCATCTAAAGAAACTCAACAAGGTTTCAATAGATCCATTCTTCTAAAGAAACTCAACAAGGTTTCTACATATATACTTTTAAACTTCAAAATTTCAAGAATTATATCTAGTTAATAATTAAACTCGACTCGGTTTATAATAAACTAGACAAGTCAAACAAACATTTCCACTAATTTAGTAAAAATGATGTATATAATATGATATTTAATAATAAACTCCATGTATATTTATAAATATCTTGTTGTTCCAAATAAACTCTTTTTTGATATTTCATTGAACATGTATCAGATTATTAATTAAATACTACTTATGTTTTAAGAGATTTGTTTCAAAGAAAATCCACTTGGTTTTAATGAATCTAAATTCGTCATGATTTGCAACCATGTCAGTAACTGGCGCACCAATTACATTTACAAGATTCACTAAGGTTACACTCGTATAACAATTAGTAAACTTGTCAATACAAAACAGTTAAGACTGTTAAATATAATTTGGTATCTAAATAAACTCGGGGGGGGGGGGGGGGGGGGGGGGGGGGGGGGGGGGGGGGGGGGGGGGGGGGGGGGGGGGGGGGGGGGGGGGGGGGGGGGGGGGGGGGGGAACTTGGTTTTATTTAAACTTGTACCAAATCCGATTCAAAGAAACTCAAATTGGTTTCAATGAATCAAATAGATTAGTTTAATAGAAACTCAATCTTGGTTTCAAAATAAACTGATCTGAACAACTGAAAGATCACACATAAACAATTAAATAAACTGTTATAAACCGGTATCCAAGAAATTCAATCCTGATTTCTATAACATTTGACCAGATCTGCTTCAAGGAAACTCAATCTTGGTTTCCGTGAAACAACTAGATTCAGGTTAACAGAAACTCATCTTGGTTTCAAACTAACTGATCTCAACAGCTGACTTTTTAAATCGTTATAGATTCTGTAATTCCAAATCTGTTCATTAAAAATCTGTTTATTAAAAACTGATTTCCAATAAAACCCAACTTGGTTTCGGACATAAAATAGGTTTTAATTATTAATCTGTTTTAATAAATAATTAATCCGATTTATATAATAGTGATTTTATATTCTGTTAACGAATTCTTGTTTTAAGACTGTGAGAACTGTTACACTTTTATAATTAAATCGAATTATAATACAATAAATTAAATTAACAGAAAATAAATAACAGAAAATTAAATAACAGACAGAAAGGGGTAGAAGCATAACGATAAGTAAACAAAAGCAGTAAAAGGTCGTGGAACCAGGCTCGTGTTTAACACGATTCCCTTAAAACAGATTCGCCGTCCGTTTTCAGGGTACAACGTCTAAAGCTGTTGTACAGCCGGACCTGACAAACTTGCCTGACAAAACCGTCCCAAAAAAAGAAAATATTCGGGAAAAAATTAGCCCGTCCCAACGCAAATTTTTTTCCCCGAATCTTACAAAAAAAAAAATATTAAACATTAGCGCCGCCATAACGCATCGCCAAAAAAAAACCCCCGAAACGTAAAAAAAAATTATTCGGGAAAAAATTAGCCCCGCCGCAACGCGCGAGTTCTTTTGCTTGTATTACACATTGAGTGACAAATCCACTGTCGTTTTGACAGTGGGCCACATTGCTACAGTAACGGGCTCTCATTTTGGGCCAACCCGATTTTGGTTTTTTTTTTTATTTTTTTATTTTGTTGTTTTTTTTTAAATTTGTATGCACAAAGTAGGAGGAAAAAAAATATTACAAAAGATCTGATTTATTTAGATAAAAAAAATACCCGCGGAAACATTTTCGATACCTAATAACTTTAAAATAATCGATATGGTCACAAACGTACAACCCATTATATTAAAAAAAACCCATATAGCAAAAAAAAAACACTTTAAACATGAGGCCCAACACATAAGCCATATAAAAAAAATTATTACTAATATACACATTTGTCGACAAATCCACTGTCGTTTTGACAGTGGGCCACATTGCTACAGTAATGGGCTCCCATTTTGGGCCAACCCGATTTTGGTTTTTTTTTTTTTTAATTTGTATGCACAAAGTAGGAGGAAAAAAAATATTACAAAAGTTTCGATTTATTTAGATAAAAAAATACCCGCGGAAACATCTTCGATACCTAATAACTTTAAAATAATCGATATGGTCACAAACGTACAACCCATTATATTAAAAAAAAACCATATAGCAAAAAAAAACAACACTTTAAACATGAGGCCCAACACATAAGCCATATAAAAAAATTTATTACTAATATACACATTTGTCGACAAACTAGCCCAAAATTAGCCTGAAATCTGGCCCAAATTAAAAAAAATACAAAACGGTCCCTCAACTTTTAACTATTTACGATTTTCTTACAAAAAAAATCCCGTAAAAAAATTTACAAAACCGTCCAAAAAAAAAATATTCGGGAAAAAATTAACCCGTCCCAACGCAAAAAAAAATTCCCGAATCGTACAAAAAAAGGAAATATCCGGGAAAAAATTAGCCAAAAAAAAACCAAAAAATAGCCTAAAATCTGGCCCAAAGTAAAAAAAAATACAAAACGGACCCTCACCTTTTAACTATTTACGATTTTCTTACACAAAAATTCCCGTAAAAAAATTTACAAAGCCGTCCCAAAAAATGAAAATATTTGGGAAAAAATTAGGCCGTCCCAACGCAATTTTTTTCCCCGAATCATACAAAAAAAGAAAATATTAAAAATTAGCCCCGCCATAACACATCGCCAAAAAAAAAACCCCCCGAAACGTAAAAAAAAATTATTCGGGAAAAAATTAGTCCCGCCGCAACGCGCGGGTTCTTTTGCTTGTATTACACATTTGTGGACAAATCCAATGTCGTTTTGACAGTGGGCCACAATGCTACAGTAATGGACTTCCATTTTGGGCCAGCCCGATTTTGGTTTTTTTTTTTTAAATTATTTTGTTTTGTTTTTTTTTTATTTGTATGCACAAAGTAAGAGGAAAAAAATATTACAAAAGTTCCGATTTATTCAGATAAAAAAAATACCCGCGGAAACATCTTCGATACCTAATAACTTTAAAATAATTGATATGGTCACAAAATAACATCTTCTCTCATTGCAAAATTCGTATTGGCAATGAACAGAGTACCCGTTTTTGGAAAGACCGTTGGATTGACGATCATAGTTTAATTGGTAAGTTTCCTCGATTATATGCTTTAGAAACTAACAAGGACATTTCTGTAGCAGACAAACTTCATCCTTCCTTGTCATTTTCTTGGCGAAGATCTGTGAGAGGAGGTATCGAATCTCAGAAATTTAATCATCTCTCGTCCTTGCTAGATTCTGTTTCTTTATCTAACTCGGAAGATAGATGGGTTTGTGATTTGAGTGGAGACGGAGCTTTTCGAGTTAAGGATGTCAAGAATATTTTAGATGAGTTCTTTCTTTCTAAGTCGAATGTTCCTACGCGTTGGGTTAAATTTATCCCGAATAAAGTTAATATTTTTGCTTGGAAGTTGTTCCTTAACCGCCTTCCTACTAGATCGAATCTGGTGAAAAGGAAGGTAAGTATAGATACTGATGTATGTCCGGTTTGTGATTCAGCCCAGGAAGAAGTAGCACATGTTTTCTTTTGTTGCTCGTTAGCGAGAGATTTAACGAGGCTCATATGTCGTTGGTGGAATTTGGACGAACATCACTTCTCGTCGTATGCTGAATGGCTTAGTTGGTTCAATTCTTTACGGCTAGGGTCTAAATAGAAGGCGATTTTGGAAGGCGTTTTTTACATTACATGGTGGAGTGTGTGGAATTTCCGTAATCATTTGCTTTTTGCTTCTACTAAGCCGCGGAAGGAGTCCATTTTTGATGATATTGTTTTACGCTCATTTTCTTGGTGTGTAGCTAGAGGTAGATTTATGTTAAAATGTGATACTTGACTTCAACACCCTTATTTAATTTCCATGTAATTGTCTAGCTTCTTGCTAGTTTTTCTTTTATAAAGTTGCCGTTCAAAAAAAAAATATAAAAAAAAACCCCATATAGCAAAAAAAGCAACACTTTAAACATGTGGCCCAGCTCATAAGTCATATAAAAAAATTATTACTAATATACA
>BQNB010195620.1:0-11354 GCA_026074375.1 Tanacetum coccineum | reverse complement strand
TGAAAAATGTCCAAAAATGTTTTTAAGGTATATATAATTGTGAATAACATGCTATTTAGATAATGTAACAAGCTAATGAAAATACACTTTGGTTGACTTGTACCCAATCCATTTGGCCTGTTTGCCTTATTTTGGAGTTTTTTTTCATTTGAGAGTTTTGGGATATGATAACCTTAATCCACAGATTCATGAATTTTCTGAATAATGTCATTCACATGTCACTTATTCCTTCATACTATATCGTATAGATCCACTAAACTCAGCCACAATAGGCTTGCCCCAATTCATACTATGTCTCTTCATAAAGGTTTATTAACAAAATACTTTTTGATTTTTGAAGTTAGTTTGGGAAGGACTTGGAACCGGAGGAGGTGAAGCTGTTGGAAACTAGAACAGGTATCATGATATAGATCAACTATTTGTTCATGTGTTTGATTATGGATAAATATGCTCATGTTGGTTGTTATTTTTCTTCCGGCATTCTACTTGTAGACTACAATACCTACAATGGCCATTATGATTTTTTGCTTTTTGGTTCATGGGATTATTCAAAAATCGGGTTTTTATGCAGTTTTGTTTAGTCTTTTAAGTTAAAACCTTTTTATTCTCAGAAAAGTTAATGATTATGCCAATTGTTGATCCTTTAAAACGACCCCTTTAACTACTACATACCTAACAAAATAATTTTTACATCTTTTTTGTTGAAGTATGGCGAGTAACATAAAAAGTCCTTCTTGGTGTAGGGGTGGCCATTATGTACCTCACCACACGGATATAATTATGTATGTTGTTTCTACATTCTTATTAGTTTCTCATTCTTTAGATACCTTTTTTTTATAATCATCACAGAATGTATAAAATCGGTTTATATGGTTTTGACATGCTTGGAACAATAGATTCTTCAACTCCCTCTATATAAACAAGCTTGTGCCTAGCCATATATAGCCCGAAAAGGCATGGCTCGGAAATGCACTCGCCTAGGTGCGCTTAAGGCCAAACTCTAAAGTAACCTTTTTTTAATATTTCCCATAAGCCTGGTCTTAGGCACATTTAAGTCAAAACTCAAACAAAGCCTGCATATGTGGGTCAGTTAAAAAAAGCCCGAACGCTCGGTTTTAGGCCAAGAAATGGATTGTTTTACTCATTTAACTTGATAATTCTTTTTGTTTGAGGTGATATTCTATAAATATAATAAGAAGAAACTGTTTTGAAACATGACCACCTCATTTAATCCAAGCTGGATATAAGCCACTACATACATTTAAACACGTCACTATTCCTCGTTATGCATCACTGCTATTCTCTCAAGGCCATTTTCCCTTTTCCTTCTCAAGGTTGACTTTCACCCTCTCAATAACAAACTTTTTCTCCCCATTAATTCAATGTCGTTTCAATTTAAAACCTTAAATAAATACACCAATTGAAAACACCCTCAATCAAAAGAAGCAGATCTCATCTAAAAGAAAATCATTGACTTTCCAATCTCAAACCTATAAAAGGTAATAGTTGATGTTATTTTCTTTATAATTTTGTTAGACCTAAATTTGATGTTGTGTTTTTCTTTGTGTACTCACAGTATATCTTCAACTTTTACAATCCACAATCAATATGAACTCGATTTGTTTGAGGTATAATTCATAGTACACTTAAAATTTAGGGATCTGGTTAGTAATTTTTCCAATAGTATAACTCACAATTATAAATCAGTCATTGTTTATGTTTAATAATTCACATTGTATCTTCTTTAATTTTTTGATTGATTGTTTCCTAATTTGAGGCCTGGATACATCTGTTATTGTTTATCGTTATCCTACTAAATCATTTGTTCATATGTCAGTTCTTTTAGGCGATTTACATTTGTATAAAGTTGTAACAATTTCGTATACATGCCTTGATTGTATCACACTTTATTTCCTTATACATGTATAACAACCTGCTATCTATTTTTGGTCTGTATATTTGTAATTATGTTTCAATTCTTTTCAAAATACATAGGTTTGTCATATCTTCACGCATTCAACCTGAACCCTATAAATGATACATATAAGGTATCACACATTCACAATACTCATTCCATCATTTACATCTCCTTGTAACAATCACAATCACAAGTCCCACCATGGAAACCAAAAACTAACCAATGAGTACAGGAGTTCACAGGCTCCTAATTGTATTAGTTGAAATAGTTGGATGAACTTACCATTGTGGCCTGCTTTGGAATCTCCCTAGTGGTTCATGTTTGCTTAGATTACATTTGGTCATAACAGTTTATCAACAAAGTGGGTTTACTTCCTATGTTTTGCCTTCGGAGTGTATGCCTAACTGTACATTTGTAATACATGCTTCTTGTATGAATGTTTAATCGTCTGAAAAGCTACACCCTATGGATCGAGCGGAGATATAACTTTTTCCATAAGAAGTACGACAATCTCAAGCCACCTTACAAATATTTGTGTTGTATGGTTACCATTGATATTATGTTACATCACTAACGGGTCAAAAGAACGTAATATTGTCCTTAAAACAGTTTGAGCATGTTAAATATGTCCAAAAAGTTGGTTTATTTTTTTTTTTAAGGTGTAAATAACTGTGAATAACATGCTATTTAGATAATGTAACAAGCTAATGAAAATACACCTTGGTTGACTTGTACCCAATCCATTTGGCCCGTTTGCCATTATTATAGAGTTTTTTTCTTTCATTCGAGAAGTAATGGGATATGATTACCTTAGATACACAGAAAACAAGATTTTCTAAATAATTCATTCCACATGTCACCTATCCTTCAATGCTATATCGGGAATAGATCCACAAACTCATCCACGATAGTGTTTGCCCCAGACATACTACGTCTCATCATAAAGGATTGTTAACAAAATTCTTTTGATTTTTGAAGTTAGTTTGGAAGGGACATGGACCGAAGGATGTAACGTGGAAGCTGGAAAAGGTATTCACGATATAATCTAATATGTTGTTCCATGGTTTGAACTTGGATAAATATGCCCCTATTGGTTGTTATTTTTTCTGTCGGCGTTCTACTTGTAGACTACAATACCGGCAATGGCCATTCTGATTTTTTTGCTTTTTGGTTCATGGGATTATTCAGAAATTAGTCTTTGAAGCTAAAACCTTTTTATTCTCAGAAAAGTTAATGATTATGTCTATTGTCCTTCTTGGATGTACCTCGCCATGGATATAATTATGTATGTTGTTTCTACACTCCTATTAGTTTCTCATTCTTTAGATCCCTTTTTTTATAATCATCACAGAATGTATAAAATCGGTTTATATGGTTTTGTCATGCTTGGAACAATAGATTCTTCAACTCCCTCTGATTAATAAACAAGCTTGTGCCTAGCCAAATATAACCCGAAAAGGCATGGCCCGCCAATGCACTGGCCTAGGTGCGCTTAAGGCCAAACTCCAAAGTAACCATTTTTTGGATATTTCCCATAAGCTTGGTCTTAGGCACATTTAAGTCGAAACTCAAACAAAGCCTGCATATGTGGGTCATAAGGGTCAGTTAAAAAAAGCCCGAACGCTCGGTTTTAGGCCAAGAAATGGATTGTTTTACTCATTTAACTTGATAATTCTTTTTGTTTGAGGTGATATTTTAATAATAAGAACACGCAAAAAAGCGATAAGGGTCCATTTGAGTGCGCCTAATTAATCCCTCATTCTTTGCCAAGGACGAGGCTTGGTGCACATGAGTATGCTTGTAACAAGATTGTTCAACAAGGATGTCACTGCAAAGTTTTATTCATCAGCGTATGTTTGGGATATTGACATTACTTGTGATTATTCTCTCTTATACAGGTTACTTTTATTTTTTACTTACACTTGTCACTTAGTGCTAAAATGTGGCATATGAAAATTTGTTCTTTTGGTACTCATGTTTTCATTCACATTTTATAAAACATTGCACTATTGTTGCTTTGGCCATTTAACTTGCTACAATTATGCATGAAGTTATTGTGTAACTGCCACTGCAGGCAATATCATTTCCAGTGGAATCAAATGCTCTAAGGTCACTAGGAAATTTAAAACTGAAAGGTAATGCAATTTAAAACTACTACAGTAATTGTATGATCCCATTGAATTTATGCTTATGATCACCCCCCGTGAATTGATTTATGTTTATCGTTGCTCCCATATGAAAATGACATAACTAAGGTTGCTCGATAATGTAGGGACTTTTCAATAGAAATGTTGTGGCAACAAGCAAGTGGGTTGAACTCACTCTCTTTTTGTTCCTTTTTTTAAAGTTTGTAAATACTTTGTATTAATTAATACTTAGAAAAACTATTATTTGATCTTTCAACTTTCACTTGCAAGCATGTATTATAAGATTATCCATGTGAGCATGTGCCAATGAGTATGTAAGGCATGCATGCCTAACTATACTATAATATCTAATTAGCTTTGTATATGTTTTGCTGTATTTATATTTTGGTACACAAAATGTATCGACATACATGTGATATCTAAACGGAAAGGCTTAAAGGTTTGATGTATGCAAATGACCATAACAAATCAAACACTACGTTGAACGTTGTTTATCATTAAGTGCTACATAAATCCGAACCGACCGACATTGTTTATGTCTACTGTCTAATGAAAACTTTAGTTTTATGTTGGATTTTTATACGTCACTTATTTGTGTCGAGATACCCTTTCAATTGTTGTGCAAATGTTCATTATTGTTTGAAAATAAAGATTATTTGCTTCAACTATGTGAACAAGGATTGTAAACGTCATCCTCTTATGTTCTTTAACTGTTTAGGTCAATCTTTATTGGTTATTTCATATATTGTGTATATAAACAAGCATATATGCACTATTAATCAGATTAAAAAAGATTGGAAGATGAGTTCTTATGGAATGTGTATGAAAAAACGTGCTTTTACAAACAATTTCTATTTCATACCTTCTATAAGCCACCCGTGATTTATCACGGGTTTATAGGCTAGTACATAGTACAAGAAACCTTTTTCGAAACCGAATGTCGCCTAACCATGTTTACAGACATAATTCCCATAAAAGGCAAAAATGAATTTAAATGAAAGTTTGTTGGATGCAAGCTGGAGTTAACTATACTTGATATCTACCATTTTCAATATTGAATAATACTAGTACTTATTAACTAAAAAATCATAATTGATAATGTAATAAAAATGATAAAATTATATGGTATTGAAGTACGTACTAGAACTCCCCTAATCGTGTTTCGTGTGATTAATAATAAAGATTAGAAGATACAACTCGATCAGCAGCAAAAGAAGGCATAATTAAAAAAGTATCTTGTTATCATTTCGATTATACGTTAAATATGATTTTGTGGTTCATCTTATATCCTTTAAATTAATAAACTTTTTAGATAGTAAACGTCCAAAAAAAACTTCCCAAATTTTTATCCGGTTTTCTAATACATATTCAGATCGTTCTAAAAGCTAAACATAAAAGAGTTTTTAGATGCATTAATTCTTGCCACGAAAAGAAACAAGACACAAAACTCTTAGGATTAGAGTTAGAAACAATTTGATATGATCATATGGCTAACGTGTTTGATAAGCATGTGCTCAAATCTTCAAATTATCCTTCTCCAATACTTTCCAACTCAGTCACTCTACTTAAACATGCTATATTACACAATACTAAAATACGGAATATGAATTGTCTCATCACATAATCATTCTATATCTATAATTTATGTTATGCTTTGTATTATCTAGTTAAATGACTTGAAATTAATTTCGCATGCTTTTGCTTCCGGTGCTTAACTCTGAACTCTTCTGATTTGGTCATGTTAAAAACATTACGCTTAAGCACATTAATTTGATCATAATTTAACAAGTTGTAACCCGCAGTTAATTAGTCCTCTTGTAAAGTATATTTGAACATTACTTGAACATTTCAAAACAACATGAGATTTCACTCATGATCTACAAACCTATTATTTTTCAAGTTGTTTGGTTTACAGATTTAAAATGTTAACCTTCGTGGCATATGAGCCTTATGATTCTCTAAGTTTCTAGAAATACCATCACTTGAGTATTTCTCTTTCACAAGAAATATTCTTTATCAAATATCCATAATATTTGATTGTATTACTCATGGGATACACGTCTTGATTCCATCAAGACTCAAGATAGGCAAATTATTCTTTAGAACTATATACATTGATGCGGGTGTTGTAAAGCAAGCTTTGCAACATCCCATGCATTGTACCTAACTGTTGTAGTATAGTATATGTAAGACTAGATGATTGATCGTTCTCTATAAGAATAGTGAGGTAGACTCGTAAAGTATAAGGAATAATCTAAGAGACGAGAGAAGATTAGATTTGGTGTTTTTATGATTTTTAGAAAACAAGTAAATATCGAGTTTTTGGAGATTTTGATTTTAAACTACTATTAACCTAAAGACAAGGAATATTAAAATTGGTATAAACTTATATGATGAAAAACGTATTTACTTAGGGTGCACCAAATCTGTTATTACCGGGTTGTCCATACCTAATCTGTCACGCCTTGATTGGTAAGTATGGATGATATGGTTATATTGGTATATTATTTATATGGTTAAAATGTATGCTTGTGGTGTATCGATGAGTGTATAGATATATATATTGTCATTATCTTAGGTTTTAAATATGAATATGAAGTTTCTAAGATTGTGTTAGGATCATAAAAAGTGTCGATTATGATACTTAAGTGGTTTTATTTAATATTAGTGTTTAGACTTTATTTTACTTAGCATAAAGTAGTTTGTAATAAGGTTTAATATGCTAAATGTGGAAAATAGCATATTTATCAAAGATTAGGGACTAATTAGCAAAATTAAGAAAATAAAGGAAAGAAGGAAAGCCTCCCTCCTCTCCTATAAATAGTCACCTAATCATCATTAGGTGATTGATGGCTTGTAACAATTTTTCCCTCCCTTTTCTCTTTTGTTATAAAATTTGGAAATTGTGAAAACTTGTCTCCCTCTCTTGATTCTCTATATTCTACATCGTTCTATATCGTGTGATTCAAGCTAAAACAAGACCTAACAAGCGGTATCAGAGCCATTAGAGATTAAGAGTGTTCGCGTTTGTGATCGAGTTTCTCGTCCGAGTTCCACGAGTTTCGAATTCGGTTGTTTTCGGCGAGTTCGGACGTTATTTGAGCTTTTTGAGTGTTTTCGACATCACTTCTCTCTATTACATTCGGTTTTGACAACAAAAATGGATTAGACGTGCTTATTTTGATCGAGATTGAGCAAATTCGGAAGTAATTGTTTCATTTCATCAAATTCGGAAGTGTTATTTGTGGATTTGTAGGGATTTAGCATCGTTTATTCATTTTCGATAGCAAATTGTACCTAGATTGAGTTGTAATAGTGATACGAGGTCTCGGTTTTATCGAGAAACGTATTTAGGTGATTTGTGTCAAACTCGGAAGCGTTACCGAGATTGTTTTAGAAACATAATTTTTCAGTTTTATCAAAAAATTATGTATTAGGAAGTTGTTTAATTCTCGGAAATCATTGTAAAGGTTGTAATAGATACACAAGTTCTCGGTTATATCGAGAATTGTGTTAGGAAACACAAATTTAGAAACTTTATAAGGGTTTGTCTCAAATTCGTTTCTATCGAGTTTGGAATAAAAGTGACAAAGGTCTAATTTTTACACTCAAACACGATTTTGAGAATTGTAAAAGTGATCATCATTTTCAGTTTCATCATTCTCGGTTGTATCGAGTTTGTGTGGTTTCATTTTCGGAAATATCAAGTGTTAACCGAGTTTAATCAAATTTGATCATATTACGGTTTTATCGTGATATTTGAATCAATTTTTGATTGAAACAGTTTTTCAAAAAGCGTGAATATAAAAAATAAGTAAATTTACGAATTTAAGTTTACCGAGTTTAGTTCTATTCGAGAAGTGTTCCGAATTTGAGACTTAGTAACATCCGAGATCTGCATTATCGAGTTTAGTTCTGTCCGAGATCTAATTTACCGAGTTTAGTATTGATCGAGAACAGTGCTACTGAATTTGAAAAACGGATTTGAGACACGTGTTATACTTGACAAGTATTGAAGTTTTTGGTTGATCACAAATAGAACTCTATTTCGTCTACAAAGATCCAAGTTTTGAATCACAAGAAATGTCGACGTCTAATGTACATCAACAATCTCTTGCTGATGCCGGTTATGAGACTAGACCTTCGATGCTTGAGAGAGGTAGCTATATACCATGTGCAAGTCGTTTTAGAAGATACCCCAATCGGAAGTGAGAAACTAGAAAATGGCTTAACAAGGCAATTGATGATGGTCCAAATGAGTTTAGAGTATTCACTCCTTCTGAAACCGAATCACCAAAGATGCAAAAAGAAGAGGATTTAAGAGGAGATGATTTGAAACACTATGAAGCTGAGATTGAAGCAATGAATTTGATTCTAATATCTATTCCAAATGACATCTATAACTCTATGGATGCTTGTACTACTGCAAAAGCCATGTGGCAACGAGTTGAACGTTTAATGAGAGGAACTGTACAAAACCAGGTTGACAGGGAAACACGTTTCAATAATGAGTTCGATCAATTTGTTGCTGAACTAGGAGAAGCACTCGTCTCTGTATATAATTGTTTTGCTTAGCTAATGAATGATTTGGAACGAAATCACATTAAATTTCCACCTGTCACTGTTAACACAAAGTTCCTAAATTGTTTACAACCTGAATGGTTGAAGTATGTCACTCAACTTCGTCTTGCAAAACGATTGATAGTGGATTCATACGATGATTTGTTTGATTATCTTCAACCATTTGAGAAACTAGTAAATGCATCTAGAGCAAAGAAGTTAAATAAAACACATGATCCTCTTGCGTTGGTGGCACCTACGGGTTCCTCTTCCAAAACTATGACACCTTATTATGTCACACGTCCCTCTTCAGTGGTTGATTATGATGATGACTATCAAGGAGATACTGTTCAAAACAACTATGATGATCTACTCACTTCTGCAATGAGTTTGCGTGCTTGTGCCATTACTCGAAACTTCTCTAATCCAACAAATACTCGTCTTCGTACCTCCTTTAACACCAGAAATCAAGCAATTGTTTAAGGAGACAGAGTAAACATTCAAAGCAGGAATTCTGGTAATAATGACATAAATACAAGACGTTCATATGTTCAAAAGGACGTCATTGAGGGTACCAATGTTCAGAATAATGCTGGAAACATTCTGAGAACTCTTTGAACCACATCTTCAGGAACTGCTGCAAATGTTCAATGTTACAACTACAGTGAGAAAGGTCAGTATGCTCGTAATTGTCTAAAGCCAAGAGTTCGGGATTAACAGTACTTTATGGAACAAATGCTACTAGCAAAACAAGATGAAGCAGGAGTAATTCTCACAGATAAACATAATGATTTTCTCTTTGCTGATGCATCACGAACGGAAGAAATTGAGGAATTGAGTGCAAACATATGCTTGATAGCCAGAATTCAACCTGCAAACATTGATTCTGATGCTGGGCCAAGCTATGATTCTGCATTTCTCAGTGAGGTACAAACTTCATCCACCAGTTATGTGAATCCATTGCTTGCTGAAAATAATCTTTAGCAAAAGTATCCGATGCAACCTAATATTATTAACAACACCATTGGTGATGATTAAATTGATAGCAATATTAGTGTTGAAGACGATAAAAATGCTCAACAATCATATGAATTAGAGCAATTAGCTAGACATGCGTACAAACAAGTTGAGAAACAACAAATCACTACTAAAAAAGTTCAACAACAAAACATAGTGTTGACCAAACATCTTGAGTTGTATAAGGAAAAGGTTCGGGTTTTTGAAATAACCAAAGGAAATAACACTAACTATTTTAACGAATATGTGAAGGCTGATAATAAAGCGAAACGATTTGAACAAGAGTCTTAATCTCAATATATTCGTGATCGAGAAACCATTCTAGATCTAGAACAACAATGTGATAAATTACATTTGAGTGTTGTTGAATTAAAAAGGAAAAATTTGGAACTTCAAAAGACTCAATCAATGTTGAAATGCAAAATGAGTGAAAACGAGGATAAATATCATGATACTGTTCTAGATCTTAAAGCAAAAGTTAAAAAGAGTGTCGAAACGGTGTTAAAAGCTGGTAATTCTATGCAAAGAATGTTTATGCTTGGATCGAAACCAATGTTAGTTTATGATTCACAATTAAAACATGGTTTGGGGTACACAAATCCTTATACTGTCAAGAAAGCAATTTCTCAAAATTCAAAATTGTATGATGCTTCTTGCTTGAATGATTCAAAAATTCATATGAATGTTAGAGATACTGAAGACATTCTTGAGGATGCTACCAAGAGTCAAATAAAAATGAAAAACAAGATGAAAGATCCATTTGCTATTAAAAAAAAAACAAAATGTGTGTACAATTGATTACAACAAGTTAAATGCTCTTTATGATGATTTTGTTCCACAAAAAGAACTTTCTGATAAACAAAAATATTTTTCACCATCTTTTATATCGTCTGAAGATCCTTCAAATGAAAGTTCACCGTATTCTTCTTCTGAGAAAAAACCCACTAACAAATCAAGGCCTAGTGCAAATCCAATATTAGTGGATTTGAATCAAATGGAAAATGATTTTCAAAAATTGGTTGAATTATTAGAAACTGTATCTAAATGGGAAATTATTTTTTCTCTCCAGAAGAAATACGGTTAAATGATTTTTGTCAACATCAACTTAAACCAATTCTACAAGAGATGCAGTTTAAGTTGGATATCTTTCAAAAATGATTTTTAAGAGATATAAAAGAAATGAAGGATGTTTTTGAATCAACAGAAAGCGATTCTTGTGAGACATGGAAACAAAATAAACTTTTGAAAGATCAACTCTTGAGTTATGAATGTGTAGATAAAAATATGCATGATGAGATTGAGAAAGTTCAAAGGGACTCCATTAAAATCCAAGATGGAATGCAAAAACGTATAAACATTCTTGAAAACGATGTTCAAAGATGTCAAAAACAGAGTCTTGATTTTGAATTACAGTTGCAACATGAAAAAGAAAAACGCAAATATAAATCTTCTTTGAAAAGCGTTTGTGAAACCTCTTGGATATCGAAAATGGAAAAGCTTGAGAGTGAGAACGTGTCTTTGGAACTTCGTGTACAGGATTTGATAAAAGAACGAGATAATGTCAAAACATAATTTCAAAAACTTTTCAATTCCATCAAAAAGACACTAACTCAAACTCAAGGAGAAATCAATGAATTAATTTAGCATGTTAATCAAAAGACGTATGATTATGCGACTGTTCATGCTCAAAATCAAGATCTTTTGAAAAAACT
>BQNB010195618.1:0-11354 GCA_026074375.1 Tanacetum coccineum | reverse complement strand
TATGGTTGTTATGAATTTTTTTAGTAATCGCATCAATTGTATGAAAGTTTTATATGTGTCTTAAAACTATGACTCTCACCAACATTATGTTGACGTTTAAGCATTATTTTCAGGTGAGCAACATGGGAATAAGATAGAGAGAGAAGTGGCTAGAAAGATACTATAAGATGTCGCGGAGATTATTGCTTTATTGTCTTGAATTTTGCATTGTTTGGTTATGAATAAATGTTGCATGTCTTTTTATTGGCGAGAACTTTCGTTTCATCAATAAAGACGCCTTTTGGACTTGGTTAGTTTATGGGTATTGTTATGACACTTTGTGTCTATACTTTGCTTATTTATTACATGTAGAATTCTCTATATAGACGCCATTGTGTTGTTATGATATCCTTTCTCATTACGCCTCGCGTTTCCGCCTTGGCGGGGTGTGACACAAACTTCTCAAGAAAACCTAGGATTTTGGTAAGACAAGTTTGGAGAAGAACCACACAAAAATCACCACCACCATCTGAAAATGTATCACCGTTTTCTCCACCAAGAGCTACCTTTCAACCAACTCCACCACCTACCAACAATCCAAATAGGGAACAGATGGTGAATCAAATCCACCAAATTTCTTAACTCCTTGAAACAAATCTTCATCATGCAACTAATGTCTACTCTTAAGTTCCACCCTCTCCACGCTCTTCATCACCACCTCTAATATATCCTGCTGCTCTTGACCAAGTTAACTTTCATTCGGGGTTTTGTCATTGTTGCATGTACAGCCAAAATCAATTTCAATCAATAAGGAATGAGCTTAACTTCATTCAATTCCTTCTCACTCGCCCTATTCCTCGATTTCGCACACCACCAAACCATGCCTCACCAACCTCCTCTTTTTCACCTTATAATGATTAAACGTTCTCATATGTTTAAATTATCTAAATAATCGAACCCTAGCCTTTTGGCTTTGTTGGCATCTTCTAGACATCAAAGATTATAGCTAGCTATAGTTTGAATGTTTCTTTTATGTTAGGCTTTAGTTAAAGCGCTACGATATAAAAATAATACGTTATGTTTATTAATTGCACTATTTCGACATAAATCACTTAAGATATGAATAAACAATTCATTAAACACGATTAGTGATATTTTTTCCTTAACCATTACATTTCTACAAAAGTATTTTTACAAAAATAAAAATATACAAAATATTTTTATTTATAAAATAAATGTTTTATTTAATTATAAAAATTTGAATCTGATTTCCCTCCAAAATAGAAGGTTCCACACCAGTTTTAACCTTCCTCACAAAAAGAAAAATATGGGAGGGTCTGCCTAGGGGCGGCCCCCTGATAGGCATGGCGGCCCCCCAGATATATCTAGGACCGCCAGGACCGCCTACATGAGATGTTGGGTTTTCCTGGCTATAAATACTGCACTATTCTCAGTTAGAAAAACACACCTCTTAGCACGAATTTTTTAGATAACTTTCTCTCACTAAAACCTTCTTTCTCTTTCTAAATCTCTTGATCACTAACACAGTTTAATCTTGTTTCAAGTGATCTAATCTCATCTTCTACCTTCTTCTATCAAGTGCAAGAGAAGTTCACTAGTATTCGCCAAGAAACAAAGTGTTGTAGATTAGTGATTTCTTCTTTCTTCTTCTAAGATCCAAAACTCTATTTTCTTGATCTTGTGTTTGTGTGTAAAATCGGATAGTGTATAAATCCGATTGTGTTGATTGTGTGTCGGTTAGTATTTTAGTCCTTAAAATACATTGGTGAAGTGGTATATTGGTTTTAGCTAACATTAGGACTTTACGTTTAGCTTAGTGTCAGAAAACAACGTAAGCGACGTGTAAACGGTTTTCTCTACCTAAAGGGAGCTTGTTGACATAGCGAATATTCAAGTCAGATACTCAGGGAGTGGAGTAGAGCGAAAAGAGCTTTGTAGCCGAACCACTATAAACCTCGATGTTGTGGTTTGATTGTGCTATCTCTTACCTTTTATCTTTTACTTATTCCTTATATTTATTGTTTGTGATTGTGTTGAAAATAGCTAGATACATTGGTTATTAATATTGTGACTTGACCTTGCATATATTCAAATCTAGTATTTTTATAAGCAAAGTTTTAAAACACCAATTAACCGGTAAACTATTCAGTCCCCCTTCTAGTTTCCTCATATCAACTTTTGGAAGCATCCTTCACAAGAGAAATCAAAGATTGTGTGATAATTTCTATTGTAGAACAGAAAAATGAGATTTTGATGCTTGAAAAGGAGAAAATCTCAAGTGACTCCAAAGATATCTAAGCCAATTTACTCAAAAGAATCAAAATTCTTAAAAATGACTTTAAATGATCTCAAGCTCAAAGTATTAATTTTTAACTTAAATTGCAACATCAAAAAGAGAAAATGGCTTGTGATGTTTCTTGGAAGTCAAGGTTGACAAAGTTGAGTGATGAAAACGTGTTGTTAAAAGATCAAGTTGATTCGGTTGTTCAAGAAAGAGAAAATATAAAACTCAAATACCAAACTCTGTTTAATTCAATAAAAGCAACATGGGTTCAACATCAACGTAAAGACAATGATTTAATTAAAAATGTTAATCGAAATACATATGCTTATGGTGATGTGCGTTCTCAAAATCAAGATCTTTTGATGATAATTTCTGAACTCAAGGATAAGATTAAAACCATTGAAAAAGGGAAGAATGTGAACACTAAGTTTGACAAATCTGAGACCGTAGGAAAACTTCTCTATGTAACACCGTTAAATAGAAACACATCAATCAAGGCTAAGAGAGTGTCAAATACTAAGATTAAAGCAGATAGGTCAAAACCAGTCACTTCACATTCTACACCTAAAAACAATCAAAGTCTAAAACAGAGTGCGAATGTAATCACGAGAGGAATGTATAGAATTACAAAAACAGAGACACGGACGCCTATTACTAAAACTAACATATATGTTTCTAATTCCACAAGCGTAGAAAGTTCTAACAGTGTTAGAAGACCAGAGTCTAAGGACACTAAATTAAAGAAAAGAGTCTTGAAGAACACTAATGTTAAGAGCACATCTACAAATGTTCGGAAGTTTTCAAGTAGTGTTAGTATAGTTTCCAATAAGCGTGAATCAATTAATTTGACTATCTGTCAATTAAATGCAAATGTATTAAAAGCAAAGACTGTAAACGCTGTTAATGATGGTTCGAATGTTGTTTGTGTTTCTTGTGGTAAAGATGTTTTTATGCTTTCTCATGAAAAATGTGTTGCTCGTTATGTTTTGTCTGTAGATTCTAGGGTGAAAAGAGCCTTATTCACTTCCCTTGTAGCAGCACAATCTAGAAATTTAGGAGCTACTTCTGTAGTTGTGAAATCTAGGTTTAGTGTTGCTAAAACCCCAACAGCAACAAATAAGGTTTCTAGTGCATCATCACTATCTCCTGAATCTAGTCAAAGTGGACCACTTAGCAATTACATGAAAAAAATTGCAACAAGCAAAAAGTGGCAGAAATGGTTTGAACATCAACCAAGTTTTAATTGGTCACCTAAGAGTAAAACCGCATAATCAACACCTAGTATGTCAAAGAATAGTACTAGTGTTAGAACTACCTCAAAAACACTGGTTACCACTCAGAAATGGGTAGCCAAACTGTCCACTCTTCCATCTGCATTTGTTTCATGTGATGCAGGTGATACAGCTTGTCCTTTGGATTGTTGATAGCGGGTGCTCGAAGCATATAACTGGTAATCTTCAACTGCTAAGAAATTTCTTAGAGAAATTCATAGGAACAATCCACTTAGGGAATGATCACTTCGCAACAATCACCTGGATATGTAGATTATGTTTAAGGAAATCTCACGATATGTCACGTATACTACGTTGAGGGCCTAGAACATAATCAGGTTTTAGTAGGACAATTTTGTGATGGAGACCTCGAAGTAGCCTTTTGTTCTAATACTTGCTATGTTCGGAATTTAGAGGGTGAAGATTTGCTTACCGGTTCTTGTGATTCTAATCTCTACACCATCTCCATTTCTGAATTGGCGGCTTCTTCTTCAGTATGCTTAATGTCCAAAGCCACATCAACAAAATCAGGGTTATGGCACCGAAGACTTTCATTTGAATTTTGGTACCATTAATCATCTCACGAAAAAGATCTAGTTGATGGGCTACCGAAGTTTAAGTAAGATAAAGATCACTTATGTTCAGCCTGTGAGCAAGGCCAAGCAAGAAAGCTTCTTTTCCACTTAAATTGGTTCTAAGTACAGAATCCAAACTAAAATTGCTTCATATGGATTTATGTGGGCTAATGAGGGTAGCAAGTATCAATGGTAAGTGATATATTCTGGTTATTGTAGATGATTATTCTCGATACACCTATGTATTCTTTCTTCACACCAAGGATGAGGCTCCTGATATGATCATCAATTTCATTACTCAGATCCAACAGTCCCTGCAGGCTCAAGTCCTGAAAGTCCGGTTTGATAATGGAACTGAGTTCAAAAATGAGAAATTGCGGACGTTTTATGCAAAGTTATGCATTACTCATAACACCCAACTATTAGAACGCCTCAGCAAAACGGTGTTGTTGAATGAAGAAATCGTACACTTGTCGAGGCTGCTCGTACAATGCTTATCTTTTCAAAGACTCTAGAATTTCTTTGGGCTGAAGCTATTGCTACTGCTTGCTTTACTCAGAATCGCTCTCTTGTATACACACGGTACAATAAGATTCCTTATGAGCTGATCAAAGGCAGAAAACCTAATGTTCAATATTTTCATGTGTTCGGATCTTTGTGTTATCCAACAAATGATCGTGATGATCTTGGAAAAATGAAACCGAAGGCTGACATTGGTATCTTTGTTGGCTATTCTGAGTCATCAAGAGGGTTTTGTATCTATAACCGCCGAACCAAAAAGATAATAGAAACCATACATGTAAAAGTTGATGAACTCACAACAATGGCTTCTGAATGCAACAATTCGAGACCCGGTTTCAACTGCTCGAATTTTCAAGATTCATTGGAAGATTCTTAATCAGTACCGTCAAAAGAAGACTTGGATAATTTGTTTGGTCCTCTGTATGAAGAATACTATGCGACGAGCACTCCAGAAGTGTCGGATGATTCCGCTGCAAATACTCTTCCTAATGAAGACACTCCTTCGTCATCTTCAATTGTCGTTGAAGAAGATGAAGCTCCTTAAATAGTAACTTCATCAGAAGAACCAGTTGCTAATGAACCAACAACTCTAGTCTCGAATGAGAATGCCAATGAACCAGTTCAAGATGACGTTGCAGCATTTGACAGAAATAATTTCTACAATCCATTTCATTCTCATGTGTTAGAAAAGTCGAGTCATCTTCAACATTTCAGGATCCGTCAAATATGCACGAGTTCTACCAAAAACATTGTTCTACTGATTTATGGACTAAGAATCATCCAATTAAACAAGTGATTGGTGATCCATCTCAGCCCGTAATGACAAGACGTAGACTTCACACAGATGTTGAAATGTGCATGTACGCGTTAACAGTGAGTACTACCGAATTGAAAAACATCAAGGAGGCTATGCACGATCACAGCTGGATTGAATCTATGCAAGATGAGCTCAATCAGTTTAAACGCCTTGATGTTTGGGAACTTGTCGAACGCCGGGTTGGCAGAAACATAATAGCAGTCAAACGGCTTTGGAAAAACAAGACCGATGCTGAAAACATTTTTATTCGAAACAAGTGTTGTTTAGTTGCCAAGGGTTATGGTCAAGAAGAGGGTAACGATTTTGAGGAATCTTTTGCACTAGTTACAAGACTCGAAGCTGTTAGAATCTTTGTGGCCTACGCGACTCACAAGAACTTTCCTATCTACCAGATGGATGTCAAGACGGCATTCTTGAACGGTCCATTAGAAGAAGAAGCTTTTATAAGTCAGCTCGATGGTTTTTGTAGATCCAGACTTTCCTAATCACGTTTATCGTCTTAAGAAAGCTCTGTACGGTCTCAAACAAGCCCCTAAAGCCTGGTTTGACAAGATTTCCTCATTCTTAATCAAACACCATTTCACAAAAGGTATTGCCGATCCAACATTGTTCACAAGAAGACACGGGGATGACATTTTACTTGTTCAAATCTATGTAGATGACATAATTTTTGGGTCAACAAATCAAGTGTTTTCAGATAAATTTGCAAAACTTATGAAAGAGAATTTTAAAATGTCAATGATGGGTGAAATGAAGTTCTTTCTAGGACTTCAGGTTCATCAATCCCCCTGAGGAATCTTCATATGTCAATCATAATATACTTTGGATCTTCTTAAGAAACATGGCATGGAAAAATGTGATTCAATTAGTACACCAACGGCTACTGCCAAACTAGATGCAGATTTACAGGGTACCCAAGTCGATCAAACAAAATATCGAAGTATGATCAGGGGACTCATGTATCTCACTTCTAGTCGTCCAAACATTGCCTTTACAACATTTGTATGTGCGCGTTATCAGGCACATCCTACTTCAAAACACCTCAAAGAGGTCAAACAGATCTTTCGATACCTAAGACAAACCATTAATATGGGTATATGGTAATCGAAAGACTCTAGGTTTGATCTAATTGCATATTCAAATGCAGATCATGTAGGGTGTAATGATGATTGCAAAAGCACATTAGGAGGCACACAATTTCTAGGAGATAAGCTAGTCAGTTGGTCGTCTAAAAAGCAAGATTATACAGCAATGACCACTGCAGAAGATGAGTACGTATCTTTCTTTGCATGTTGCGCACAAGTCATTTGGATGAGGACGCGACTGCTCGACTATGGATTTTGTTACAACAAGATTCCCATGTACTGTGATTCTATTGGGATTAAAAGCCTTCTTAATGCTGCTAGTATTACTGCTGCTCATATCAGAGTTAATGCTGCTCAGTTGTGTTAGTACTGCTCAAGAACTTCAAAGAAAAAAATGCTAAGTGTTTACTACTGCTAGTAATACAGTTAGTACTGCTAGTACACAGTTAGTACTGCTAGTGTAAAGTTACTACTGCTAGTGCATATTAGTGCTGCTCAGAGACTTAGAAGAAAAACTACTAAGTAGTTACTACTGCTAGTACAAAATATGCTACTGTTAGTATAAAGTTAATGTTGCTGAATGAGTTAATGCTGCTAGTGAAGAAGTTAGTACTGCTGAGTTAGTTAATACTGCTTATGTGATTTATATGAGTTATTTGTGTAAAAGATATGTATAACTTATTTGTTTAAAAGATTTGATATTCTTAGGAAAGTATTGTAAGCCGTTTAGGACTCCTTGGTGTATAAAAGGAGGTTCTAAGGCATAGAGTTTGATACGAGTCATTCATAGAATTATTATAGCTTCAAGGTCTTTGTAACCCTAATACTTTGAGAGTATTCATATTGTTAATAATATTGGAGCTTTTGTTTGTTGAATTATATGTTCATATAATTACTGTTTCATTGATAGTTCTTCTTAATATTAAAGATTAGATTCCGCATAATCTTTAATACATTCAAACAAAGTTTCTACTATAGTTGTGTTAGATTTATCTAATATAACTAATCCTTATACAAGCTTAAGGAATTCGATCTATTGAAGTGGGATCAACAAGTGGTATCAGAGCTTGTTGCTTTAAGAAACTTTGCTAGAAGATATGGATTAAGATTATGCACACATGGTGGCTGCATCCAAAGTTCCCATGCTCAAACCGAGTGAGTTTGAGTTATGGAGGATGAGGATTGAACAATACATCTAGATGATAGACTATGCACTGCGGGAAGTCATAGAGAATGGTGCAACCTTGCCAAAAACAGCAGTTGTGGAAGGTGTTGAAAAAGTGATGCCTATTACATCTGCTGAAGATAAGGCTTAGAGAAGATTAGAAGTGAAGGCTAGAAGTACTTTAATGATAGGCATTCCCAATGAACATCAGTTAAAGTTTAACTCTATAAAGGATGCTAAGTTGTTGCTGGAAGCTGTAGAAAAGAGATTTGGTGGGAATGTAGCTACTAAGAAGATTCAAAGAAATCTCTTAAAGCATCAATATGAAAACTTTACTTCTCCAAGCTCAGAGATGCTTGATCAAACCTTTGATAGGCTTCAAAAGCTTGTGAGTCAGTTGGAGCTTTTAGATGAAAAGCTTTCATAAGAAGATGTTAATCAAAAGTTATTAAGAAGCTTGTCACCTGAATGGAACACACATGCTGTTGTGTGGAGGAATAAAGCTGAGTTAGAAACAATGAGCATGGATGATTGATAACCACCTTTTTAGCGGTAATTATATATCAAATAGTAGTATAATATTAATCAAATATAAAATCCCCGCAATTCAACCTAGTCAACCCTTTAGGAAAAAGGTCAACAAACTCACGGGTATGATATAAATGATTTTGGGTAAGTGATCACCCGAGTCGTTCTCCCAACGAGGCGTGCAATGGAGAGTCGAGACTCGGTTTGATATTTGATGTTTGAATGGAACAAGATTTGATTGGGTTTTCTAATTCTACGGGAAAAAGCAATTAAAAGGCAATCTAAACTAAATACGAATGCAATAACGAATTTAAAAACGGAAACGTAAAAACGCGACTTGAAAACCTAAAACATGAAATTTAATCCTAAAATGATTTTTTTTCTTTTTATAAACCCTAAGTGACTAAAATGCAAGGACAAAGAAAAGTAAACCAAAAACGTAAGCATTTAAAGTGAAAAAAAAATGAAGAAAAACGATAGCGGGATCAAATCCCGTTCTTTAAAAAAAAACTTAATAAGATGAAAATAAGCACTTTTAATGAAAACACTTTTTTTAAACTTGCTAATAAGCCAGATATGAGCTTATGAATTCAGCAGTACTAACTTTTAAGTTAGTACTGCTAGTTAAACAAAACTAAGGAATACTAGGCTATTTTATTTACTGATAAGCACAATGTAAAAACAAACAAGCAAAGACAGATAACAAGTTACATCTAATAAGCATTTAGGAACAAGATTTAGCAAGGAAAACAAGCAGATAAGTACTTAAAAGCAAATAAGCAAATTTACCAATATTGCTAGCCAAACAGCCTAAGTATCACTTTTCTAACTTATTTTTAAGCTAGATAAGGGATCCTTATGGCTTAGTGACCAATATGCAAAGAAAGCTTATCCTATGAGCTACAATAATCACTAATTAAAAAGGAATTTGAAATTCATCTAAGCTATTAAAAATACAATTGAAAAGGCCTACTCACACAGACTTAACTTTTTTTTGGTTTTCCTCAAAAGACAAATTGGCTTATTTCAGACCTATGGATAAGCTACTAAACTAAGTTCAAAATGCAATATAATCTAAAACAGATCAAATATGGACAACAAAGAACTTATTGAACAAAAATCAGACCTTAAAACTAATATGAGCTTATCTAATTTAGCTGCTGAATTTTAACTTTTAAAAGACTTGAAAATTTTATGACAGACATATACCAAATGCATAATACACATGGTACACTTAAACCTTACTTATCCTACTGCATTTAACTCAAAATGAAAGCAAGAACAAGACCTTAAAACAGACTTTTAAACAAAAATCAAGTACAAACAATTTGAAAGGAATTCAAACCCACAGATTTATATATCTTATAGAAAATAACTTAAAACTAATTTTTAACTTAAGAAACTTATAAAAACTGATTAAATCTACTTAAAAGAGCTAGGCAGAGTTGGATTAATGACCCATAACAGTTTAACAACCATTTTGACCCATTTTGTACCTTATGCCAAACACCCCTTTAAAATTGAAAGACTCATATTTAAGTTGGGACAGACCTAAATAAGCTTGGAAATGGACAAAACAGATTAAGAGCTAACAATAACAAGGACACATAAGCAATACAACACACAAAATAAGCACTGAATTAACAAGCTAAGAGATTGGACAGATGTAAGCTAAAATTGACAGATTTTATAAAAACTTGAACTAATGACTTTTAAACTATAAACTAAGCAATAAGCAACATAGTTAAGCAGAAATAAGCAATAAAAAGCAGGAAGTAAGCAGATGAACAGTAATTAAGCAAATGACATAAAAATAAGCAAAAATGTAAAGTGAAGCTAACCTTTGCCCTTTGCTCTAAACAAGGGCTCAAAAGAAATTTCTGAAAGCTCTAACCTACCCAGCTTATGAATAAGCAGTCTAAATAACCCATAAGCTCTTCCATAGCCAGCTTATCATCATCCAAAAGTTTTGACAGAACTATTGTCGTGTCCTCACGCAATGCCATAAGTAAACACTTAGAAAACCAAGAATCTCAATCCCCCTCGACTGATTACCTTGAAAAGTAGCTAAGTGTTCATCAAGGGGAATTAAAGAATCATAGATTTTGAAAAGCTCTGTTTTTACCATTTTTAAATATATACACTTATTACCACACATATTTTTGTATTTTTTTTCTTTTTCTCATTTTTTGTACTTTTCTTTTTAAGTAACTAACTAACATGTTTGACTTTCGTTATTTTATAACTTTAAGGGATCATAGAACAAGAAACATTTCAATCCTAAAATGCCCAAGAAGGATAAATTCATCGTCCCCGACTTTTCACTCGTCCCAAACCAATCTTAAAACGAAATCACCGTTAAATACAAGTTAAGATGCTAACACTACTCATACTTGTACCTTGTGAAACTTTTCGCTCCCGACAATTATTATATCTTAGGTGAATGTGATATTTCGAATTTCAACCATGGATCAACGTTTTGCAAAATTCCATGCTTCACGTTCCACCCAAAAGTTATGAGTTTGAAGGCGAGATCATCCTATGTAGCGACTTTCGTCTCGGCACATCCCAACCTTGCGGCTAAGTGACCAGGCTTTTGACACCTCACAGAGACTAGTATCGGGACTCACGGACCTTCGGTTTCAAAAACTCTTAGATTTCCCGTTTATACATAAAATCACAACTTAAAACGAAATAGTCTTAGTTCAAAAGCATATTTAAATTTAAGAAAAAGATATTTTCCCTATATTTATTAAATCACATTATTTCACACTTAACATTAACATAACCATGATACAATGTAAATCCTCGACCTTTTTGAAGGCTGCAAAATCGGTTGTGAGCCGGCAAGATGCAGCAAACTTTTATCAGTCTCGGATAAATACTATGTGCCTTATTTAGAAGACTGCAACATCGGTTCTGAGCCGACAAGATGCAGTAAACTTTTATCAGCCCACAGTTTATTATTATTATTACTCATTGTTGATTTAAGTTTAATTTTTGAAGAGAGCACGTATTATTAGTCCGGTTATGAGCTCTTAAGATTTCCAACTAATCCTTTTTTAGCATCTAACTCATACTTAACTCTATCATTTTTCGTTCTTCGC